>JAQIWX010000223.1:0-21770 GCA_034696785.1 Lepidocyrtus cyaneus | reverse complement strand
CTTCCGAAAAAGCTGACCATCACCAAACCGACGAAAGCTGAGCTGAATTTCGTGTCGTCCTTTCCTCATTCCATATTTAAAAAAAACTCTGCAGTTCCACTGGAGCCACACAGCAGTCCCTTTCCTTCTGGACGGAGAAAGGAGATATTATGAATGGGAAACATAAATATATGGAGAGAAAAGGGAGTCACTTCCAGGAAGAGGATCAAGCTTTTTGGGGGGGGGAGAAACACCAATAATAATGCAATAATGTAATAAAAAAACTTTTCTCCAGCTTTTTCCTCCATACAACACACATAAAAGGAGAGAGAGCAGGCACATTATGAAAGTAGGATGGAGGATATGGAGTATGGAGGATGGAATATGTTGTTGTTGATGATGATGATAGCCATAATCATTTCACAATGTCACCCACCCAAAAAAACTATCCCAGTCCAAAAAGCCATCCAAGCCGTACTCATACGTATAATGCTATTTTATTTTCCCTTCCTCATCCTCGTTTAAATGTAAGTAGGTATCTCTGCTTTTCTCGAGGACAAAATCGGGGGAAAGGATCCAGCCAGGATGATGATGACGATGAGGATGAACAACCGAGAAAGTAATAAAACCAGGAATGCCAATAATAATTCTTCCCCTGCTCTACTCCTTCTCTCTCTCTCTCTTTTCTCCGATGTTGGTTCCCTCCACTAAAAAACTTTCCATGAGACGGTGGTGAAACAGGGTCGTTGTCATCATCATCGTCCTCCGCTTCTCTTCATATCATCTTGTCCTTGCTCCTTTTTCCTTCCAACGTTTTGTTCGCTCCCCATATTATTGTCATTGTCATCATCATCAGTTCATATGAAATAGGACTCGACTGGATCCACATTCAACATCCTCCTTTTACCCTAGCGAATCAGTGCGTAAAAAATATGAAAATTCCATTCTCCATCCTCAACAAAAATGGATGCATGCATTCAAAAGATAATGATGATCATCATCATCATTCTCCGGGAACATCAAAAAAGGAACTCCACTCACTCCTCGATATCTCTCTCTTCCTGGAAAAGTGAGAAAAGATTTTTCGGGATCTCTGGAATGAAGATGATCAGATCCGAGCCAACTCTCAGTCTATATGAAAAGGGAAATATATTGAGGGAAAAAGCAGAGAGACATGGATTATTTTATACCGTAGCATAGCATATCAAATAGTGCCCGTAAACGCCAACGTATAAAATAGCTATAAAGAGGATGATGATTTGATACGAAGATGATACGATACGTTTTACAGTATAGTAAAGTGTGTGTGTATATTTTTTTTTTTTGGTTTGGTGTTGGTGCTGGTGATGATGTTTGCAAAGCAAGTGAGTGGATGAAGGAGAAGGAGAAGAGGGAGAGCTCATTTGTGGCAGCCCACATTCAAGATCGCTCCTCCTTCTCAAACATCCCATGCGCCCTTCTCATTTTCTCCCATAAAAAACCAACTCTCAAACATGCTCTAAAGCAAATACAACACAACCAACCTAACACTCCACTACTCGATCGACTTCACTCTTTTTTCTACTCCACTCATGATATGATATCATATAACAATCGCTTGTGAAGAAAAGAAAAACAATACTCTCAAACAAAACCGTTCGATTTTTTTTATCCTACCGTGCATTACTATAAGCTAGCTTGGCTATTAAAGAGTGTAAAGTAAATAAAAACAACTTTGCTCAGACTTTTCTTGTTCATTTTTTTGTTTGGGTTTCGATGTTTTTTTGTATGATGACGAGGAAAATGTTTTATAGCTAAAAATATAGGTATGGAAAATACATGGCTCAATCCTTTTTTTAAAGTCCTTTCTCTTGTCTTGTATGAATCAACTTTTAAAGGTACATATTATGCTTATGGAACTGGAATTAGTGGCTCAGTCAGTATACCACCCGTATCGAATCTCATATATTTGATATCACATCCCATATCCGCTCCCTTCCGTTCCCCAAATATGTATATTCAAACACATGAACGCAATTTAAATTATGATAATGAGCTACAGTAGAGTCGGTTTTTTATCCTTGTTCAGTCTTCCTTTCCTTAATGGCCGGTATGAGCGTATGAGCAAGAGTAGCATTGATAATTGAAAGATACGGTGTGGAGTGAGTGGATAATATGTTGTCCCATTTGCCTCGCTCAAGTGTCAACTGGACACCCAAAGGAACCCCGAAATGAGCAAGTTGGTCATGATATGATGATGATGATGACAGCTGGATTTGACTTCCTTTCACAGTCAGTCCTTATCCCTTAGCTTCAGCTGGTAAAAAGGGAATCCTAGAAAAAAGAAAGACCTGTCCATATGCCTTATTACGTAATAGATAATATGCGTAACGAATTTTCCCCGTTGTTTAAATATTGACTTGTGCCATTTCCAAACTTTTGAGTGTGGGTGGTGCTTGTAGAAAGCTAATTTATCATCAACACAATCAATGTTACTATTTTTTCTAAAAAAAATGTGTATATAATAAAGTAGCCAGTTCCTTTTTTACTCCGGATAAGAATATGGGCTTGGCTTATTAGTCAAGTCGTAGGTGGCTTTTGGAGGAGGGTAAAAAATAATAATAAGACAAGGATGAAAACATGGGCAAACTGCAATAAATGGTTTCGGTCGAGTGAACTTTACTACCAGAAGAAGCAAACCAGACGTAGACAAAAACTAGCCCTATCCGATATCCATATAGCCACCTTCCCAAATGTAAAAAGTCTTGACTTGACTTAACCATTCATGACGATGACGATGAGGAGGATGGAGGATCATCCTGATCCTTCTACTCTTGAATACACTTACCTAGAATTACGCTATTATTACTTTTTCCCTACAAGTTTCCCTTTTCTTGTACTACAAGTTTAACAAGGCAACCCCAGACCCCACTCAACTCTTTTTCATTACATTTGCGTAATTTTTAAAGTTTGCCTAAACTTTTTACTCCTTTTCCCACTCTCTCCTCTTCTCCGATCGCTTTTGGACAACAACAAAAAAAAAGTTTGTTCTTTAAAAAAAAGTCTTCTTCTTCTCCCCGGTGGTGGCATTGATGGTGGAGCAAAACATGCACTTAACATTTGCGAGAACGAGAACAATTATTACTTTTACTACAAACCCAAACTACTACTACGAAAAGTTGGAGGTAAGAAAAAAAACTGTTGCTGATTTTTATCAATCCCTCTCTCCCGTCTTGGCCTGTCGTTCCCATTTTTTTTTGCGTCCCACCGACCAACATTACAACTGCCACATGCTGATTTTGATGGACGGATATGGAATGGAGGATGAAGATGATTATGATGATGATGAAAAAAATTGTTATATAAATATACCTAGCTAGAAAACTGGAACTAAAAAAAGTTACCCTTTCTTCTCATTTTATTGGCTTGTTTTACCAGAAATGAAATGAGAAACAGACATAAAGCTCAATTCCCTGCAAAGAAAAGAAAGACTCATTTGAAGAGTCGAGTGCGACCATGCCTGGTTCACTTTTTCCTCATATTGGATTCAGATTTGAGGATTGAGTGAGAGCAAGTAATTTTATTTAATCAGAGAATAATCATTTTTATTATTATTGTTATTACTATTAAGTAAGTGGAGAAGAAGAAGAAGAAAAATAAACTTGTACACAATTTTTTCCTTGTCTAGTTCTTATTGCATGTAGTTTGTTCTTGCTGGTTTGCTTGGACTAGGTTGAGTTGAGTTGGATTATGTATATTGCAAAAAAATAAAATTGTGATGCATGCATGGAGTCGTTGGTCGGTTGGAGTCAAGGCAGGGGTGCATACATATTTTTTTTAAACATACATAACTATAAATATAAATGTAACATGTAACGATATCAGATTGTTTAATGGGAAAAGGCCCCACCGCTTGCTTCCCGCTCTCATTGTGCTCTCGCCCTGCTCATTGCGCTGCGCATTACTGAAAATAAACAAGGAAATTATGATAATAAAGCTTAAGCGCTCTCCTTTATTTACGACCTTTCATCTGTCCATCTCTCATTCTCACTCAAGCACTTCACTTTGCAAAATACAAAAAAGAACAGAAAGAAAAAACATCAGCTAAATAATAATCTGCATCAGGATCATAATAATAATAACATAACTTATTGCAAACAAAGCGTTAAAAAATGTTAGAATGGGAAAGGAAAAAAAAAATATGAAACAGAGCAGATTTTGGTTGATTTTTTTTTATTGACCTGTGTGCACTTGCTAAAGGAGCCATGCATATCGTATCCATAAAAAATACAAAAAGTGCTCCAAAAAACTACCAAACTCTGCCTCGTAATTTGCAGCATAACTGGATGGAATGAATGCTAATAGGGAAACAAACCTACCTATTTACTAGCCGAATTAAGTATTATTATTTTTTTATTAATTTTTTTTTTGCTAAACTTCAGATTAGTAACTGGAACTGGACTTTATTATCCCCCCATCATAATCGGATCACATCCCGCATCTTAAAAAGTTACGAAAGCATTGCATTACATAATGTATTTTACTTCTTTACTATTATTATTACGCAAGCATATAAATCTTGTAACTTGTTCGGCTGTTGTAATGCGTTAGGCATATTTATTTATCTCAAGTTGGTTATCATCAGCCATCATTATATTATCAGCTCACTCCAACTCACTCTCCTCCACACACAAGTACAAGGCCGGCTACCTCCTGCTCCCATAAAGTAAAGTGGTCGGCTGTCGGCGTTTTCCCCTTTGATATAAGTAATATGATGTGAACTTACCTGCTATATGCCTATACGATGTGAGAAGTCAAGTCGGTACTTCGGGTGCTGCTCATGTTCCCATTCATTTGGCTTCGGAGTAAAAATAAGATGATATGTGGTAAATGCACCAAATAAAATATATTATGTCAAGACAAAAGAGTCAAGAGCTCACACAAGCCATTAATGAACTGAAAAAGAAAGAGAAACAATGCAATTGTCTAAGGGAAAATGCTATTTACTAGTATTATATGATGGCAGGAGGCGAAGAAAAAGGGAGGAAAAAATGGAGAGAAAATAAATAATTTAATATGATGATGATAATGATGGAAATGTGTTTGAAGCCTTCCTTCGAGAGCTCAGGTGGTATCGTCACGTTGGTGGTGGTGGTGGTGGCAATGCAATGGAAATATGACTTGGTTGGGATATGGATTGACGATAATGATGATGGTAAAATTGTAAATAAAATATGCCTCATATTATCCTTCTGATTGCAATCGAATCGATGACTTATCTTTCACGCGGATAAATTATTGCCCCGCCAGCTCCATAAAAAACGCACAATAAAAATAAGTGACTGAGTACTGACCACAGCAGAAAAAGGGAAGATAAAAATGTAACAAACAAAAAGGAATATGAGTTGGTTTGTACAAACACAAACGATATCGCATGGCCTGGCATTTGTTCCGTCGGCTTATGGCTCTCCTTTCGATCGTGTGGTAGGTAATAAGACAAAAAGCCATGTCATGTTAAGAGGAAGTGAACTGTGAGTAGCAAGCAAGTAGGGAATGAAATCGAGTTGTTTCTCCGCTCTCAAGTAATAATGTAAGTTTAGTTCTTTATTAGTAGGCAAGCCAGTAGTCCGAGTCAAGTCCACCGCTTATCATATCGCATCGGCTACCTGTGTACTTATTACTTTGGCTCCGCTGTAGGTAGAAAAATCCAAACAATAAAAATAGGTAAAATACAAATGTTCTAATTGAATTATTGAAGACTTTATATGTATTTGCATTTCGTTATCGTTGGATCACATCAGCCTCACGATTTCCCCTTTTTTTCTGCGTAACTTTTTTTATGTTCAGGTCATGAATGAGTGCATATTTTTGACAAGAGAAGAAAAAACAACAAAGACGAAAGGAGGAGGAAAAAATAGAAACAGAGAGCTAAATACTTAGTAGGATTTTTTTTTCTCGAGAGAAGGAAACCTCTTGTAAAAATCCTTTTTAAATGCTTTTTCTCAATTTCCCCAATGCAAATATTTATGTCCGTTTGGGCCTGTTGTAAATGTACTTAATTTATCTAAATTAACTTAACAATTTGCAGCTTTTTTTTATCTATCGTTGGAAGAGGAGGATGATGAAGCATGTGGGTATGTGAGTAAAAGTTTGCGAAAATATAAATAGCTCCACACAATAACGCTTCTACCAACCAGTTTAGTCATCTTCTTCTAATCAATTTAATTTTTTCTTATAAAGAAGAGCTACAAATTGGTAAATTGCTGATGATTTTTTTATTCTCCTTCGGCCCTAGTCAAATTAATTGATCAATTTAATTTCATTGCGCATGATACGATACAATACACCAGTAATTTTTTTCTATCTTGCTAATTGTTTGTAATTTATATTATCCTCTTTGATTCGCTCAAGTGAAGAAGCTGAAGTAAAAACAACTTGAAACTTGAGAAGTAAGTACCAGCACAACAATGTATATTATTTTTAGGTGAAGTGTGTACAACAATATTGATTTGTTTGCTGATTGTTGTTGATTTTTCGAGTTTGATTTGATTGTTTGCAAAAAATGACTGACTGACTGACTGAATGAATGAGCGATCGAGAACCAAACAAGTATAAATTAACCTGTGGGCGACTGATGAGTGAAAATGAATGAATGAATGAGATTGTATGAAATTAGCAATACATTTTCGCATACGATTATTCCAAAGCTGATGATGATGATAAGAGAGGAAAAAACAAAGCAGAAAATATTTATCCTCTATTATCTCCTCAAACAATTTATTTTAAATACACGACTTGAGCTTGAGCTTAACTATTTAAAACAAGTAACATACCAATAATAATAATGATACCTTGGCTGAACTTTAATGTAAATTATTGCACTAATAATAATTAGAAATAATAGTAATTAAAAATGTTCTGAGATAAATTTGATTGATAAAATAAAAATAGGGAACAGAACAGAGCAAGTAAACACCGTGATTCCTTCTAGTAAAGTTCATCATGACTAGCTCAACCCAAGAAAATTTATTTTTATTCGAGATCCGCATGCAGAGGAACAATAAGTTTTAATTCTTTAATTCCTTTCCTCTCTCCCCAGCGGATTTTTTTTTATAAAATGTATTTTTTAATATTGGGAAACGAGTAAACGTGCGCATTTATAGTTGAGACTTTGCTGACTAGCACCTTTCTAGAGCTCATACATAACATTAAACATGAGTGAAAATTTTTCTGATGGAAATTCTTGATAAGCCCTCCTCTCCTCTGATAACCCATCAGAAGAAAGACTTAGTAGTTGAGCCACTGCGAACAAGTAAATTATGCCAAGAAAAGAGTCTTGACTTTTAGAAGTTTAATTCATTTCGTCTTCGAGTTGGACAGGGGAAATAAGAAAAATGAAATGAGCTTAGCCTAACGTCTTCCCTATCATCATTATCAACATCATCAAAGTCAGCAAGAATCAGCAGCACCAACCGAGATAATCATCTTTTTTTTCTGCTGTTGAAGCTCCCTCCTCCTGTAAAAATCCCCAGCACCCCAGCAATATTTTATTAATGCGAATTTAATTAATGAGAATAATTATTTTTTTCTTGGGCTTTTGCTGATTTGTTATTTTTCCCTTTCCACAGTCAATGTATTAGATGGGAAGAGAACTCTTCACATAATATAAGTGTGGGCCTTAGGTATATAAATTTAGTGTGGTAGAACAAAGCAATAAGAAAAGAAAATGAGCTGCCTGTCACACTAATTTAGAGGAAAGCTTAGTTTGCATGAGCCTCGCAAAATAAAATAATGTTTATGATGATGATAATGATGACGATCGAAAAAAACTAGAGTTAAAGAAGAAGATGAGACATGAGATAATAAAAAATCGCTTTAAGAATGAACACGATGAGGAGAAGTTGCATTGCCATGCACATTCCCCTGTCCTGGTAAGAAAGGAGCCGAGCATCGGAGGAGTCAGAGTCTTATCATGATCATATCATGAGATGATTATTGTTATTACTTGATAGTGAACATGCTTACGTTTCAAATGAAATGTGAGAGAAGAGGAGAGAGAGAGAGAGAGAGAGAGGACGACTCGACTCCTCTCTGCTACTTTATGAATGTGTGAGCAAGAGTAATTAAGAAGCCAAAAGACATGACATCAACAACAACCATCCCCATCGCCATCATCTATCTAGCCAAGCCACAGTGGAGTGGGATGGAGTGGAGGAGCTATATCATTTTCAAATCATACATGATATGATGATATGAGAGCCTCTACAACTTAAACTCTCAACGTTTTTGTGTGTTAAGCATTATTACTAGCCATTATCATTATGATTAGGTAAGTTAACAACATGCGAAAAAATTCATACAGCAAAAAAAATCTGCTTTATCCAAGACAAGTTGGCCTTTTGGAACAAGTAGGAGTAAAGTACACATATCATTAAAAAAGCAACGGACCGACAGACCGGATTATTGGGATTAGGGAAAACGCCGAAATAAGAGCTTTCATAAGATGCATCGAAATCCCATAAAAAATCTTTTCTCAATCTATGAAACCCATCGCACCAATTAAATCTTCCCTGACACACACAAAAATGGAATGAGAGTTGTGGCTGTGGCCGCTTGGTGTTGGCTATTTATGAGCTTGCTTTTTTGTTTTCTCTTGCATAAATACTAAATGCAAATAGTTAATTGCTCGAAAAAGTAAACTAGCTCTTCTTATAATTCTTTCATTCTCATTCTCCTGACGTGGCTTATAAAGCTTGATAATGTGATGCTTCATGCTGGGCTTACTTAACTTATTATTGTATGAAATGAAAGAAACGTAACAAGTTTTAGAAGAAAAGAAAAAGACTGGCCACATGTTTCGGAAGAATGGGAAAAGGATTGGATTAGTAAATAGTAACTTGGAGAAGAAGTGAGTAAAGGAGCGAAACGCATGTGTTGGTCTTAAGCACCTTCACCAACTTGATTTCCCTAAAATCCTTATATAATTACCAGATTACATTAGAGAGTAAATCTGGTGGAAGCTTTAAGCCTGCTGCTGAGTTCAGTTCTGAGGATGATCGTGATTGTGAGGAGGAAATGAGCTAGGAAAAAGGAAGGAGAAAATGAGACGGGTTTCGGAAAAAAACGAAAAATCCCTGTATTAAACCATATTAACTTAAGTTGGTTCATTTTCATAAGCGCTTTTTAGAGCAGGGAGCGAACTTATGTGAGGATAATCATATGTTAACAAGTAGAGAAAACTAACTAGACTGAAGTGGAGAGCTTGTAATGACTTGTGTTAAGCTAAACGGCTCACTTACTCGGAAAACTATGAATAAATGTGAAGAGTGAAACGAACGGTTTGGTTTGAGAGCATGTAACGTACCTTATTATTTCAGATCTAGAGTCGCAACTTTATTGTTTCAAAGCGTAAAAGATATGAATAGGTTTGCATCTGTGTCTAGGAAAGCCAAGAGCATAAGTTAAGTCCAAACGTGATTGCAAGAATACTACTTGCACCAGCAGCTCCACTTTAAAAAGTCAGGAGTAAAAAGGGGAAGGATTGGATTGGGAGAAGACACTTGGCTGCCTTCTGTTTTTCCTTTAAGGTTTTTGGAATGGAATGATGGGAGAGAGAACCAGATATAGAGAGAGAAGGAGCTCCTCCTGAGTCGAGTCCTGAACCATGCCATGAGCCACCACGAGAGCCTCTCTCCTTTTCTTACTCATCTTTTGTCAGTCTTGTCTGAGCAGTCTGTCAACAAGCAAGAAAAAGAGTTGGTCTTGGTCCATCATATCAGCTAAAAAAAGTTATTATTACTCATTCATTTATTATGACCAGCCCATTCCTGGGTAATTAAATATAATTGATGATTAAGGAGAAAGGAATTTAATATAAAAGGCAAGGTTGTTGTTGTTTTGGACTAATTGATAATTGACCGGTGGCAGTGCCAACAATAAGTGAAATGACAAGGGAAACTTTTACTCAAGCCCAGTAAAACCAGCAATTTTTCTCAGTTCATGACAAACAATCCACTTTACTTCTATAATAGGGATTTGATTAAGCAATTTTTTTACTACACAACACCGCGACCGCCTCCCAACAGGAAACCGGAAGTTGGCCGAACTGGCCAATGAAAATCACAGCAATAAAAGTAATATTGGATTGGGCATGTTTCATGTGACTTTATGGATTGCATCGTGTCATGATCGTGATGCCAAGCAGTTAGCGAAAAAAAATTCAGTGTGCAACTGGACAAGTGAAATATAAATGGAGTGAACTGCTGGAGAACTCCTCTCCACGAAAAGTACATATTATTGAGAGAGTTGGGTTTTGAGTTGAGTGCGGAATTGGGAGACTGCCAGTAAAAGTACTTCCACCACATATTTGCTTACAGGGAAATAAAAAAGGGTACTTACTTACTTTGCACGTATGACCATGTTGGATAATATTTGTCCCTTGTATGTTTGCCGACCCCACATCCGATAATAAAAGTACGCATAAGTACAAAACGTGTGGGACGTCACAGAAGAATATTGCCTCTGGCAGAGCGGGTGGAGTAAAAGCAAATCCGCGTAGACTCAAGGACTGCCTCCAAATAGCAGGGAGAGAGAAAAAAATACATAATACGGATAATATTACAACATTACGGAGAAATCCAAGTGTATTTTCAATCGGAACGTGAAAGGAGAGAAAACTAGTCCATCACTCTCAACACAACAGTCGGGCTAGAGAAAACCACCACCACAAAAACTATAAGGATATGATGATGATGATGATGGTAGTGATCCTTCACGTTTGACTGTATTGTTTTGTATGGCTTTACAGTGAATTGAGTGTTTCGGGTGAAAGCAGAAGGGGAGGAAGAATTCGTTCCTGAGAGTGATCCGTGTGGAGTAGCATTGTGCAGAGAGTGCATTTCATACAAAAAAAACAACGACAAGGGAGATTCTCTGTACTTTTTTTTATTGTTGCGTTGTTGTTGGATCAGTCGAGAATGTGGATGAGGAGGATGATAATGTGGAGTGGACTAGTTTTGTTGAGTAACCAAAGGGAATGTGAGGAATCCCTTTTTTGAGTCCTTCTTTGTTCATAAAAGGATTGCATTCTGACTGGACTGGAACTGGAGTGAGTTTTTCGTTCGTTCAAACATCAGCATTGCTTTCTCTGGAAATCTGGAAGGGCAAGTTGGATTGGTGGTTGAGGTGAAATTTACTCGGACTATTTTTCCTTCTGTTTTGTGGAAAGCTTCAAAAGGATTTATCTCTCTAAAACAAAGGAATATTTGAAGAGAGGAATTGCGAAAAAAGCGAAAATATTTTTTCCCGTTGGAGGGATTTCATCGGAAACAAACCTCTGTCTCCGAGTTGAAAGTTAGTTAAAAAGAATGTTTTTGAGTTGAGAATCAATGGACGAAAAAAAACACCAACTAAACGAGCTTTTTTGTTCAGTTGATGACGTGAGTGAAATGTTCAAAGGGATAATTGTGGAGAGATATTTGAAGTAAATGAAGAATTTTTGGGGAGGGGAAAATTAAATACTTTCACCTGGATCAAAGTAACATACCTAAAATAAAGTAACAGAAAACCAAGTCAGGTGAAAGGGAAGCTGAAAGTTCTCTGATGATTTTGTATAAATCTTGATGGAATCTTTGGCTCTTTCAGCATATCAGACTGGACAACCAATCATTAAACACGTTTTTCCATACTAAAAATATTGAAACATTTTATAAAGACATTTCAAAGCCGGAAAACCAAAAATTGAAGGAAAATATAAAATTTAGCGTAGGTAGGAGTGAAAAGTAGCAGAATAATCTACAAAGAAAGTTCCTGTTTTCATCGTACACTGTGCTTGATTGACAATTGGCAATCAAGTTCCGACAAAAATAGTCATTATCAAAGAAGAACACGGAAACATTCTTCAACAGGAGGAAATGAGTTTTACTTGAAATCCTGTCACATGCTACATGGATGACTTGAAGAAACTAGCTTAAAGAAATTCCTGAAAGGGAAGATCTAGAAGACAATCTTTTGTGTGTCAAGTGCATTCTTTCCAACGAATTCATTAGAGTTGAAAAGCTAATGAAAATATAAAAGGAAGAAAGTACAAATGCGAAATTTTAACTTTAATCAACAATAATAACCTTGTTATAGAAAAAAGTGAAGTGGAAAAAGTCATAGGACAAGAGAAGGACCAAGGGCAAACGTAATAATATTTTTTCCCAAAGGAGGAGTGGGAGGAGCAAGCATTTTCCCTTAAAAACGGACTTGTCCTCCAAAGTATTTTCCTTTTCTTGATGGTTGAACGAAGGTAGAGCACACGATGAGCTGCACAGTTATGTATCAGCCATATGCTATGTCTTACAGCTCGTCCTGCGACAGGACCGCCGCCGATAATCTCAAGGTAACTGTTAATAATTACATGAGAAATTTTATAACTCGACCCATTTTTGTAAAGTCATAACAGAACTAATGCAGAAAAGTAATAAAAATATGAGCATTAAAAGATTAAAAGTGGAGGGGGCTCACATAAAATGAAATAAAAAACGCTGCGCTGCATTCATCATCTGTCAACAATGTTTGGGCAGTCTGGGGCAAGTTGAGACAAAATGCAGGACTCCGCAATAGAAACTTAAGCAAACGCATAAAGACAGAGAAACAATTAAAGTAAAAATGGCAAAAGAGTGTTTGGGCTCACATTCACATCAATAAAATGACAGCAATAAATTTTTACATGTGCATAAACCTAATTAACAATTATTTTTTTCCCTTGATTGCTTTCCAATGTTTTTACCAATTTTATGTGTATACCTTAAAAACAAACCGGTTGGTTAAGAGAGCTCCCCGCTAATGCAAACAAACTGACCACAGACGGGGTTAGACATATAAAATGGAAAATGTAATATGAATATGGATACTTATAAGAAGAGAGACAAAATAAGTCAAGTTTTTTCTTCATCTTTTTTTTCTTTCGCTTCGCTTTTTAATGTTTTATGCATAGCTAACAAGCAAATAAACAATAAAGCCAACAATAACAATTATCTCATTCAATATTTCATTTGTTTGTGAGGATAAAAGTAAAATGGATTGGTGAAGAAAGAAAAAGATAGATAAAAAACCAAGTTGGGAGTCTCCTTTTGGGAGCGACTGGCTGCCAGTGCACTACTACTACTACTACACTGTAATAATAAGTAATAATTATTTGGGAAGGGAAAGGGATGGGGACCACCTCTGTGAAGCCATTAGGAGCACGGTTGGTAGTTGGCTCCTGTTGAGGGATCGTGAAGAGCATGTCAAATCAATTTACCTTACAATTGAAGGCTCTTGTTTTTTAACTTATGAAATCTTTTTTTTCGCTCTAATCTGAGTCTGTGATCTTGTTCTTGATCTTCTGCAGAAATCCTTCAAGTTCCCCCACGCACCTTCCCCACCCGAGTCGTCACACTCGAATGCCTCCTCAGCATATAGCAGTCCGGGGTCGACGGGAGGTGGGGCAAGTGGGCTGCTAGGGACACTGTCCCTTCTTCCCCCACATCTTCATTCCCCCTCAGCCTCATCCTTATCTAGTCTCAGTAACAATGGTGCAAGTAGTATTTCCGGCCAGAGGAGGCCGCTGACGCCATCCTGTGCCTCTGGAGGTGGGGGTGGATCCGCACCCGCAACAATCACTAGTGCAACATCCCAACAACAGCAGCAGCAGCAGGGCTCGCATCATCATCATTCTTCATCCTCCTCACATAGTCACGGCTCTCACCATCCACATCATTCATCTTCTTCTCATCATCACCATCCCCATCATTCGTCATCCTCCACGTCTTCTTCCGCCACCAGCCAACACCATCACCAGCTCCATCATCATCACCATCACAGGAACTCCTCGGCAGCCTCAGCGTCTTCCCTTTATTCATTGGGACATTCGGCAACACTTAACCTGAGCAATAGCTCCAGTGCTCTTCCCCCACCGTCGGCGACGGCAACATCTTCCAGAGATCTCAGTCAGCATGGCCCCAGCTCGTCCTCTTCCTCATCCAGCGGATCTTCTAGTCACCATCAAGCTGGTCAGTCCTCGACGATACCGTCGGCTACTGTGACGAGTGGAGGAGGAGGGGATCAAAGTGATGATGAGTCTCCAGGGGGAAGGGCAGCAAGTTCGGAAGCCACTGGTGGTGGAGGCAACAGTGGTGGCAATGGGGAGGAAACTGAAGGCTCCACTAACAGGGCTCAGTACTTATCAGCGAATTGTATTCTTTACGTTAACTACGATGGGAATACGGCCCGTGTCGTGGAGGACCATTTCAATCGGGCTCTGAGCGCAGCCTATTCTGGCGAAAAGTCATCAAAATGTAAGATAACTTATGCTAATTTTTATGCAAACATCCCTCCCCCTCTCCTAATTACAATAAGAAACAAAATGATTAATTGAATCAGCTCTTGATTTATGCTATGACTCTGCAGCGCTCCCAATGTCAACCCGAAACTTCCCTGCATCCTTCTGGAACTCTAATTACCAACCGAGTAAAGCCTCCGCAGCAGCCGCTCTGGCCCCATACGGCACCGCCGATTTCTACGGGACAGCGATGGACTACAGCGCATCCATCTCTGGATTCGCTCACCACCACCCACAAGCAGATCCATGGCATTATCCATTGAGCACCCATCATCACCACCACCAAAGTTATCACCGACCCTCAGACATTGCCTATCCTTCGATGGCATCCACCTCCAGGTAAATTGGGACATACAGTTGAAAACATATATAGAACTTTCCTTCTCTTCTAGCTACACCACACAGCTATGTAAAACTATCGCCACATCTCTTACACATGAGCACTTTCTCTAGTCGGAAATGCAGCACATTTTTTATTTCCGTTTTTCTTAGAGAAATTACGTTTTTTTTATTTATGTTTTGAAAGAGCAATTTTTCTGCTTGGAAATTTTTATTTTTTGCGTTTTTCGTCTACGTTTTTTATTTTTTGTTTCTACTTGTATTGTAGATTTAATGCAGCAGCGCAATACGGTAGCTTCTTATTTCCTAGCACGTCGGCCGCAGCCGCCGCTCGGTTCTCGGGGATACCCACACCCGGACAGTGTTCCGTGAAGGGGGTGACTGCAGACGCTGCCGCTCATCATTGGGCCGCGGCAGCCACCGCTGGGGGACGTTATGATGGCTGGTCGGATTTACACTTGGCAGCGGATTACAGTGCAGCCGCTGCTGCGCACTATTCCAACATGACGGCGGCAGCCGGTAAGGGTACGAATTGAACGAAATTATTTTTGTTTTCTTATTATTTGACAAAGTTAGCTAATCAAACAAAACTAATTTTTATTATTTTTTTGATATTTTTGTAAATCCAGGTTTGGATTTTGAAACGCACTATCTTCAGTCCAGCTGAGATTTAAAGGACAACTACCTTCTTTCCGGGGAGCTGTTGATGGAACCGGAAGCTGACTAAGCGTTGAAATATTCCTCCGGATTTGGATGCTGATGCGGAACCCCTGCACTTTCTCCCCCAAAGAAGGCACTCGTGTGGTACTTTTTAACTTAAGACAGAAAAAAACTGATGATCTACTTATTATACGTAATAAAGTGTATTATTAAACTGTTATAAATGAATTCAAAATATGAATTTTTGATTAGATAATTATAATTACCTACATAATGATAAAATTTACACCAAGCAATGGATGATGTGAATCCTCGGAAGAAAAAATGCATTGAAAAGTCTTGATTGAATCTTGCTGACTCTGGTCTGATCTGATGAGAAGGAAACATATAACCGTAACATTTTAGAATTACTTTTTAGCACTTTAGTTTCAACTTTTATTATGCTTCGCACAAATGATGGGGGAGCTTGGGACAATTTTAACATAATTTATTGAAGACAAATTGTACACTTCTCATTGTAAAGTTTTTTAGTGGTCCAGATTTATCACAAAAACTATACTTATATATTTCCCATATTATTACTGTATTACATCATGCAACTTTAAAAGAGCTATGTAAAATGTTATATAATTAATTTAACTAAGAATCTTTAAAAAATGATGATGTGGATAAAATACAGATGATTGATTGCGTTTTTGTGAAATATAGTTAGAGAGAAAGTGTCAACATCTCATCCTAAATCTAAACGAAAATAGTCTAAAAATTAATTGTCATTACATTGTTAAAAACAAATTAGTGCTAAATGTTACATAGTTAGTTTATTTAGTTATTATGAACGTTTTCATATTAAAGTACTTATCTATTGAAATACCAAGTGATCACTTTAAAACACGTTATTGTAAATTGTAGATATTTTTAGAATGATACATACTATGTAGGATAATAACGTTTAATGATATGATATATAAACATTGTGGATTCGTAAAAGATTTATCAAAAAATTGTAGAAGATGATAAAAATGATCTTAATCTTTTAGAAGAAAATGAGAAATGGAGGAGGAGAGTGAGTACAAGAGAAAAATAAAAAAGTTATGCAAAATACATCTACATTACATACATATGAGCTCTTTGTGAATGTTATATTATTTTTATGGAAAAGGATGCTTGTCTCATGATACCCCATAGTCCCAAAAGTTCACATACGTTCGATCCATCAAGCCGAGTTTGTTGCATAACATGATTTTTGATAAGTCTTTATTTCATTGTCATTGACTGACTCGTGTTTTTGGCACCTTATCTGCAATGGAACAATTAAAATTATTAAAATTGACTACCTGGCTTAATTTCACTTTTCGGTCAACAAGAGCGTGGAAAATGTCACCATTAATCATCCTCGTTAATCATATCTATCTCGTTGGTTGATTCAAACCAGAGTATTGTTGTTTGCGATCCCGCTGTCATTACATAAATAACTTTAAATATTTGATGAACATGATGGACTCAATAAATCAATCAAAATTATAACTAACCTTTTATAAGCTTGTCCATACATAAGTAAGTGGGTGCATGTTCTTTTGTGATGAAGGTAGGTGCATACATCTGTTATGTATTGTTGTAGCCTGTCAAATAGCCCACCTTTTCAATTCCCATCACCGCCTCTGATAATAATTTTTCCAGGAGGAAAAACCTTGGCTCTCCATTTTCCATTACCGATGTGATGTGTGATGTAAACATAAACCTAGATACCTACCTAAATATTATTTATTCGTGTCTATTTACCTTCCTCTTTGCATGTTTGATTGTCCCTGTAACCTTTGACCATACAAGGTTGCATCAGGTCTACATATGTCACATGAATTCTTATATTAACGTTGATAACATCGATATGCATAAATATTTAAATAAAAACATTTCAACGAAGTGGCCAACAGCTTTGCGTATTAAATAATATTTTAATACAAAATTGTACAGAATTGGTGGCAGTTTTAGTAGATCTAGTAATATTTTTAAAGAACACAGTCAAGTTAATTAATTTACAAATGCTAATTTATTGCTACATTTTAAAACTGATTGATCATATCATAAGTATGAAAAAACTTGGCATGATACAGTATCTAATCATTACGAGACAAAGTAAAATTACACACTTTCCTAAGGGACTCCACCCTGTTTGAGAGATTTTCCAACAGCTTTAGTCCAAACTCCTCCCTTATCCCATCTTTCTCGGATCCGCACCCCCCCTCAAAATAACGGTAGTGTCGGGAAGCAGCAATATCTTTTGGAACATGCACGGATGAGTAGCCTTCTTCAAAACGGTTGACGAAATAACTGGATGTTTGCTGGACTCCCTTGGGCTTGATAATATACTTGGTCCCTACCTTAAAAGGATGATAGAACTTCCTTCGGTCGGATTTCATCAGAAGGGATTCCAGGCAAATGCGATGTTTCAAAGAGCTCTCCAGAAAATTGGAGCACCGTTTCAGTAATCGCTTATTAACAGCAGGGGAAAGGCAGTAGAAAGTATTTTTGAACTGATATTCGCCAATATTCATCTTCCGGTTCTGGGAATCAAGGATGTCAATCATTTCCTGGTAGTTTTTTGCCTTGTCCTCCCTCGGCATCAAGAACTTGTCGAAGTCAACAAAGACCAGGTACTTTGAGCGATGACCACGGTTTCTGTAGACGCAGTCGTTCTGCGCTGCAGCAATTTCATATTCTTGAATGTTATCCGTTGCAGAAAAGGGCAGTTCATTCTGGTTTCGAACTTGATGACTGTGCCATGGAAAGACATTCAGTTTGATGGAGTTGTCGTAGCCCTTCGCTAAGTGGTTTAGGACGCAGCTTGCTTCGGGGCCAATGCTTATGTTGTACAGGGTAAACTGCTCCACTCCCATTAACTTGTAAAACTCGATCCATTCAAGGAGGGGGAGAGTTGTGTTAAAGTTGAATGTAGGCTTTACACACACCGAAAAATTGTATTTGTATGGGACATCCTGTGACTCATTTCCGTATTGAATACGGATAATATTAGAGACCTTCATTTCATCGTTGACAACGACGGAGACCATTGCCGGTCTGAGAGTTTTGCCGCCTGGGTTAGGATTGGGGATTGGACACCGGATGAATACTCCAGTGTAGAATCCACCGCTTCCTGACATCAATGTCTCAACAGTTCCCAAGACCGCGATGTCCATCCAGTCGGTGGCCCCTTCCTCCCTGTAGTAAAATTCACAGAAGACTTTGTCTCTAGTCCTCTTCTTAGCGATACCGATGACCAAAACTTTGGGTGGATCGTGATCGACGAAGGAATAGGCGGAGTAGACGGTGAACTTGAAGTCTGAGCCGGTAACAGGTTGCCAGTCTTGCTGTTCCGGTCCCACAAGTGCCAGATTTGGAATGAAGTTAGGGTCTGGGTAGTGCCCCGACTTGCTCCGAGACGCGAGATGGTAGAGACACCCAAATACAGTGAGCAGAATTCCATACTTCAATATTCTTCTTGGGGTGATGCGCATTTTCGGCTTAGAGATACGATTTAAGAAAAAAAAGCAACAATGGGGTATTGTACCTCTCGCGTTAAAAGAAAAAGTGGCACAAAGCAATGAAGCCCTTGTCGCCCGATAAAAATCGTCATCAAACAATGCAATAAGAAACTAATCTAAGATTTCACTCAAATTCGGAAGCACTGATAAAATATTTGACGTGCAAAGAAAACGTGTCAATGGAGATGTTCTTATTGTTGACATGGCATAAATACATAGTCGACGGGGTGACCTTAATCCCTTGGAGCAAAGGGAGAATTCTTATCTGGGATGCAACGTGTGTTGATACCCTGGCCAGCTCCTACCTCGACGGTTCCACAAATACGGCAGGATATGCTTGTTCCAGAGCCGCATCCATCAAGCGGAACAAATACAAGGAACTAATCGAACAAAATTATTATTTTGTCCCATTTGCAGTTGAGACACTAGGACCATGGTGTGAAGAAGCAATTGACTTTATAGACTCCTTAGGAAATACTCTTAATCTTATTACTAGTGAACCTAGATCTAAGTTATATTTAAAGCAAAGAATTAGTTTAGCAGTTCAGAGAGGAAATGCAGCATGTGTGATGGGAACATTTACCTCCCGGACCATGGAAGAAATTTTTTATATATTGTAATTAGTTTTAATGATTGTCAATGTAACCTCATTTTTAGTGAAATGTTTCAAATAAAAATCTCATCATTTTTTCACACTAATACAGTTTGCTGGAAAATGAACAGCGATCTTTTCCCTCCTGATTCCATATCTCCGAATCCCGTTTTTGGTTGAGATTGGTGAGTGGGGGAAAGTAAATTACGTAAACCTTTTAGAACATTTGAAAACAGAGTACTCAGATTGTTCCAATATATATTTTTGGATAATGGGAGTAGATTGTATGCAAATGACATAACAACTACGTAATGCACTTGTAATGCAAAATCTGGGATGCGTTTGGTACATGAAACGAACTTCAATACACATCATATCACATTTGATGGATTTTGATTTTATTCATTACAAAATATGCAAACCCACATTAATGATAAAAGCATTTAATTTTTTGAACTTTCGTAGACGGATGAGTCAAGTTAGATTCCATTTCCGGTTTATAACATAAATTTATGTGCATGTTGCCCTAAATTATATCTGGGGGAAAATCGCAAAGTACCTTGTACCTTACCTTTTACCGGAAGGAAAATGGCAAAGTAACTTGTACCTTACCTTGTACCTTCGACTCGAATGACAAAGTACCTTGTACCTTACCTTGTACCTTCGACTGGAACGGCAAAGTACCTTGTACCTTACCTTTTACCTTTTTTGGTACCGGTACCATCCTCTGCGGTTTATGTCTTATCGGTTTGTAAGTGCATGGCCACTTCCTTCGGTCACACATCCGAGACAATCCTGCTCTATGGCCTATGGAATCCTGAACATTTCCCAAAAAAAAAATTTTTTAAGCAAATCCAGTCCACCCCAAAGTCACAAAACGTAGAAGTGCGTTTACCTTTTAAGGCCCGTTTCCCTTCCGTTTCTTCCGAACACCTGCAACTTTCCCAGGCCCCAGCCTAGTTCCCATTGTGCTTTGCAGTCTAGCCTGACTTCGTTCTCTTCTTGTGACACAGCCAATATCATCTCTCCAAGTGAGGGGAAAGACAAGACACTTAAAAACTGGATCTATATTCCCTCCACCTGCTTATTTTCGATAACGTATCTTTAAAAGTCAGCCTTCAGCAAAATATTGAGTTTTTAAACCCCATAAAAATGCATCGGAACGATTGGCTTATTATTTATGTTGATATGTTTCATTCAACAACAAATTAATTCAGAGAAGACATGCATGAGTCATGAGTTGGGTAGAGTAAGCCACTGCATTCCAAGAACTGACAATGTTTCACGAGAGCTGCGATTGGCAACTTGAGTGCACACGTACCGTACAGACCCAGCCAAACATTTCATATTTTTCTAACGATAAGCATCTTTAATTGCGCAATACGCGGAACATCGCGGAACACACATGTAGAAAATTTTCCATTGCGCTACTTATGATCGCGTTACATTTACATTTGCTCTACTTCTATTCATTACGATGATGATGATGACGCCCAAGATTCCGATCACTTCTGACCTCCCCACGTCCATCTCAAATTTCTCCGATTCCAGATAAAAAAAAGAGTATCATTCTCTTCAACCCTTCCCTCCACACGTCTCCTTCTCACCTTCAACAAGCACACTTCCGGCAATAAGACCCCAGTCATGTGTTATGATAAAAAAGAAAGGAAAAGAATGCTAGAGGAAGTTGATGAGGATCCCTTCTTATGATGATGATGATTATGTTAGAGTGCCGACATAGTATTATGACCTGATTCTCTTCCTCTCCTCGTCCATATCACTTCCCATCATACAACACTCCAGGGACAAAGAAATGGCCACTGTAAGTAAGAAAAAAGAAACGAGTGGTGTTGTTGGTGGTGGTAGAAGAAGGACTGCTTTCTCCTGTCTGATCTACAAAAGAGTTACTTGGACATGGGAGCCTCCCTTTTAGTTTCGCTTCATCGGCTCTCCTTTCATTCTCACTTGACGCTAATAAGGAGAGATGAGAGGGAGGGAAAAGAAAAAGAGTTCATTTCATCATTGACTACTACAACAGCATCGCAGCATCGGTATTTTTTCTCGGAAGTAAGTGGAAGGGAGAAATCCTTTAAGAAAATGACACAAGAGAGAAAAAAACGGATGGAAGTGAAAGTAACTTATATTCTTTCAGGTTTGTCTCAATGAGAAATGAAATGGAATTAGGGGAATTGGAATTGGAGTGGGTGGATGAGTGGAGGACAACTACGGAGGAAAGTGTACCTCATGAAGTGAAAATGAGCTGGAAGAAAGCGAGAAGGCCTTTGACTTCTAATTTCTTTCCGTGACGTAAGAAATG
>JAQIWX010000222.1:0-21785 GCA_034696785.1 Lepidocyrtus cyaneus | reverse complement strand
AGATACCATATTCGTGACTCACAGTGCCCCATACCATGTTTAATCCTTCTAGCAACACCTAAAATTGGACTTATAAAAACTCATACGAAAACAATAACGATGACATCATCCTCTCCTATTTTGCATAACGTTAGGCAACGTCTACTCCCGTGCGATACCGTAAATAGCGAATAATTACGAATCAGATTTCATACGACAAAGCTTGAAGCAGAACCCAGCAGCATTAACACATTTATTTTCAACTTCACACTGCATTGCTAAGCACTAAGCAATTGTTGTTTTTATGAAGATGGTGATTTGAGAATGATTGACCTTGGTCGCTCTCTGCAATTTTAAACCAATATCATTCACATAAACCTTTGCCTTGAATTTCTGCTTCAGTTTTAAACGGATGTATTGTTAGTAGGTACGCTCATACATTCATGAAAATGTAGATTGTGCAGTGAAGAGCTCGACTTCACTTTAACGCATAACTTAATTGAAGGAACATCATTACCCTCCAATAATTTTCTGTATAGTTAGCTTAAGTACATAATGTAACAGCATAACACATTGTTGTGAATATGGCGAGAGTTCACGATTGACAACATTTGCAACAATGATATTACCTATATTCACTCAGAGTATGCAACAATGCACCATAAAAATCATCATCATCTTTATGTCGCGTCGTCTATTTTTTAGCTCTGCTTCGCTATTACTATTACATAATGTTACGCCTTTCGACTGGCTGGGCTCTGGCTCTGCCTAGCTCATTGTTGCATGGTTCAACAATGAACTCCACTTGTGTCCCTTCACACCTAACTACGTTTTTATGCAGAAGGGATGTCCTGTTTTTCCTAGATACCTACATTGTCTACGCACATATTACCCACACCTGTGCAGGTAAGCAGGGGATGATAATAATGATAATATGATGATGACTTGCTTGGTTTGGTATGTGATGTGAAGCCAAAAGGAATAGGATGACGATGACGACATCCATCCCACAGACATACATTGTTATATAATAGGAGAGCTGAAGAAAACACCTTTTTTCAAATTTTATGTATGGAGGATGGCTAAAAAAGCTTGGAGTAACAATAACAAGTCATGATTCATGCTAAAAAATTAGGATCCTTTCTTTGCCTTGCATCTGTACATCTACCTGCGAGCGTTAATATTATTATTACATAATGTAAAAGCTTCGTCTAGGTCTACCTGTCTTGGTTTGTCTCTCGATAGTCGATCCCACAATTATAGCTTGGCTGTCATATACTTATTCATGAGAAAAACATGTATGTATTGAGAGCTTATCCATTATTGCTGCATTGTAGTGTGGCGGAACCACCATGGTCACAATAATATTTTTTCTCAGTCTCAAAACTGTTGCCTATTTATTTGGATGTTGAGTGTTGTCGTTGCATCCAGCATCAACCTCAGCAATACAAGAGCAAGCAGAATAAGTTACTTCCCAATTCCAACGAACGAGAAAAATTCGGATAAAAAGCTGAATAGCTAGAGCTCCAGGTAAAGAAATTATCATATTTTTTGGTAGTGTGATTTGTGATCAAAAGTTTGAGCAGGTTGGACTTGTATGATTCATTCATATCATTATACAAACAGTTTGCTCTTGTTTGTGATTTTTTGCAACAGTCTTTCATTCAGTGATTGTGAAAGCTGTTCCAATGGCTTAAATCATCAGTGAAGCAAGCATCAGTTAAATCATCAGCGTTAGATTGGAAAGCAAGATTTATTTATTAAGCTTTTGGAAAATTCTTCGCAACTCAGTAATTGGACAGTCATTTTTTTTAAACAATTGAGTGGACAACTAGGTAACGTATAGCCGAAACAAACTTTTCTATTCTTTTCTCAATTTTCTCATTCCCAATTTTGCATTTCTATTAGATTCCCCCGCATCAATTTTGTGAGAAAGAATTTGGCATCAATAGTATTGTTTGGCATTTTTTTTTTCATTTCATTTTTCTCCAAAAGGATGTAACGGCAAAATGTTTGCTAATTCTTTTCTCTCAGTCGAGAGGGTCGAGGGAAAGGTTTTTTTTCTTTTGGCAAAGATTTAGGGTAAGCATTGTAGTTGTAACTCGCATGGCTTTTGTTTTTAAGCAAAATGTTATTATTATATGGCTGTGCCATTAATATTAGCTTCTTGTAGTATGTATCATGTCAGAGCATAATAAGTCAGATGCCAAAGGGAAACGTATATTATTATAGCAATAAAAACTGTTGCGATTTGTGAAGCGCAGCGCAGAAGCAGACTTTAGTCTTTATCTTACTGTGTAACTAGTTTACAGTTGACTAACAGGGAGGCCTTCCTCTTCTCATACATACATACGACCTGCGCGATTAGATAGGACGACCTATCTTCAATAATGTCGTTTTTGCTCTCACTCTGAAAATTTTCCCTAACCCTTCGCCACAATAACAACTATCTTAAGTTTAACGAATGACTATGTATGAAAGGAGAGTCATGATAATCACAATTGGCAACGCTATAAAAACATCTCTGCTTTCATTTGCCATCGTGTTCATGTTTACATTTAACTAGATTTTTTTAACGAACCAAATCAAATAATATGATTAGTATTTTACATCTGCATGAGTTTCATACTCAAGCGAAATAAGATAGTCTGTAAATATGTTATTTTTTTAAGTTATATAGTAACACTTAATTGATGAAACAATAATGAACTTTTTTCTTCTTACGAGATGCTTGTAATAGATACGAAAATGTTATATAGCTCCACCATTTACGAGATAGCAAATTGTAAGAAAATAGAATGTACAAATTTTATGTTTTCCCCCATTCATTTCTACAAAGTCACACAAACAAGTTTCGCTCTATCTGCCACATAGTCGGTCGGAGTCAGTTCCCATCAAAACAAAATCAACAGTGTATAACCTACAGAAAGAAAAAAAAGTGACATTAAACCAAGCGTTAATGAGTTTTGCTTCATCTCTTTAGTTAACATTGACGGATCACCACCAACACGCCACAGATCGTAGCTCATTGTCAGTTTTGTCAGTTTAGCAAAATCAGCGATGCATGCATAACAAAGTGTATATTAATATAGACTGTAAAGTGTAAATCAACGTTCTCATCTCGTTCCAACTTTGAATTAGGCAGCCAAGGTAATACATGAAATTAAACTAGAGAAAATGGAGAAGATTTAATGTGTAGAGAATACTTTATTGTTGGCAGTGATTAAAGTTTCAGGTGTTAAAATCCCATTTTAAACAGATCCGTTATAAACACCTTTGTAGGTCGTCATTAATTATGTTCATCTCCTGTCATCGTCATCATCACAAATCTATAAAATTCCATCCATGTGTGTTGACTCACCTCATGCAAGCTTCATCATATATCATATCAGACTACGCACTTCGCTGAAACCCATTTCATGGTCACTTCAACAAACGAAGTAAATATTTGTTTTTCTTTCTATCATGAAAAGCTAGAGCCAGGTTGACATTGGCACATGAGCACTTCCAGACAAAATATAGAGTTCATTTATACATAGTTGCTCATTCGTAGCGTAGCATGCAAGTTATTTTTGCTCCGTGAGAAATAAATCGATATGTTTTTATTAAAACGCTGCAAATAAGTAAATACGGACAAACGTGTGAGTTCAACAATACGGTTATGCTGTACAGTGTGGACGGATGATTTCGTGATTTAGGTGATGGTGATATATGCATTAGAAAAAAAGTACTGTACAGGCCCCCTATTCAGATAGGAATACTGGGATCCATTAGGTGACGACATATTCATTTTAGTTCCATAATATCATGTCATATAGTCCGTGCATGTCCCGTGTACTGCATGACCTGGCATGAAGCTCTTCTTGGCAGGTGTTCTTTCCCCATCCGTGTGAGAAAGTAATGTAAAGAAATAGTCATCATCGCCAGCGACATCGACTTGCTTTTTGAGTCCAGAGACTAGGCTGGAAGGGGAAGGGGAAGCTCAAACTGCGTCTTCCATTCTCACTCATTCCATTATTGACGAGAGTGGAGGACTGAAGTTGAGTTTTGGTCTTGCTTGGTAGTCATAGCTCCGTCTCCGTACTGTCTCCTTTCCATAAATTAGCCAAGAAAGAGAAGTTGAAGAAAAAATTTGTTTTTCTGCTGTGTTTGCAGTATTCATCCGGCAGACGCAGAAGCCCTATGCCCTTTTTATCCTCGTGAACAAACATAACGGATCTGAAGTTGTGAAGTCTCTTCTTGGAATTCTGATTGTGAAAGGTTTGACGATTGCGTTTGAAGTTTTGAAGGAGACATAATACACACATCACATCATCCTTTTGGCCTCGTCATAACCAGCAGAGGGGAAAGAGCGAAGAAGAAAACGTTACGCTGTTTTGAACAGGAGGATCCTGCGGCGAAAAAAAAGAACTTTCCCAGTCTACAAAATCCGGAAAAGAAATCCTAGACAAAGAAAATGGGGAAATTACCCTACTTGATATTGTGCTGTGCCGTGTTCCTCATTTCATATCAGGTTGATTTTGTCGGTAAGTAAAAAACTCGTACAGATTTCCTTGGAAAAGTTTGCATGAAAAATCAACCGGCTCAGTTCGGCTTGACTGAGTGTTTCTTCTGAATTGTACGTTTGTGTAGGCGGGACAGAATGCTATGTCTGCTATTCCTGGAGAGACCAAGGATGTGAGGAAGATTACATTACCAATGTTAACTTGACGACATGCGGGATTCCTCCGTCATCATCATCGTCATACTGGAGAGGTGACCGAGATCGGGAGCGGGAGGAAAGGGACCGGGTTTACAATGCCCCACCAAGCACCTGTGTCAAAGACGTCATCACATTCCTCAATATACCTATTCGCAGTCAGAATGATCGTTACAATCGATGTGAGTTTTGTCAGTCAATATATGTATGTATGTTTATCTCATCTTATGAATGGACTGGGTATTAACTAAAACCATAAATATGTATTTCATAGTTAACCGTCCATGGGTGGAACGCAAATGCGGGATCGCCATCCAAGCTGCTTACCGATCCGGACGGGACTACGTAGACTCCTGTGAAGAAACAGAAGTTACGATCGAAGGCGTTGCTGGAATCAAACGTTCATGCACGTGCTCCACGGATGGATGCAACACCGCAGCTTCTTTGAAGACCAGCGGAGCCATCATCTCCTTAATTGGGGCCATTGTCACTGTTCAGATTGCATCCGGAATTGCATAAATTGGGGAGGAAATTACAGAGTTGGAGATTGGAACTTGGAAATACTTATGAGCCCTGACAATGCCATGACAAGACATAATATGACCATTTGCCATTGTAGTTAGATCACTTTGTGTCTTACAACAACGGATGAAACCAATTCTTGTTAGATGAATAGAAAAGTATAGGTTCTTTCCTCTTCCACAATGAAGGAACAAATTACAAAAATATCAGGGGTAAGTCTAGATTTAGAGTTAGTTAGTTTGGACAAGGAAAAATTTCGAAGCATGCGACTAGGTATTTTAGTATTCAGTGTAAATGGCAAGCAATTTTTAAAGGAATCCTATCTCATAACTTATGAAATCTCCATTTGATCCAACATAGATTTAGTTAAATGTAAAACATGCTGGTATACCTAGTAGAGATGTTTTCATCATGATTTTATTAATTATAATTTATAGCAATTTAGTACTATATATTTTGTGACAAAGATCCCTTGCATATTTCTTGACCAATAATTCATGTATAAAATATGTATATCATTATAGTTTTAGATCTGTTAAGCTTACAATTAGATATATTTGTATACTGTAACTATAGCTCCTCCTACTACAACTACTGCCAATCGCATTTGCCAAATACGTGAGCTTTAAGTCTTTAAAAATACCTCCAACTACCTTCCTCTCAGCAACTAATTTTTAAAATGGAGAAGGTCATAATCAACATCACCAAGAGGAGTCACCATACGTCACTCCCCTCCCCCCAAAAAACGAATTGAATTTAATTAGTAGAATTAGCGAACTCGTTGAGAATAAAAATGAAAGGAGCAAAAAGTGATTGTAAATTTTTTTTAAAAGTGTACTCCCCCACCCGACATAAAATTTGTTTTTAGAGAGGTTACAAGGTCATAGTGTAAATTAAAGTACAAATAACAGGAAAGAAAGTATTAAAGTTGAAGAGGGTTAAACAAAAATGTAAAATCTGTGAGTTAAATTTAATTTTCATGACCGTCAGGATTTCTGTAGTGTCTGCATCCTATCCTCATTTAAGTGGTTTTTTTAAATATTTAATCCATAAAACCACCGAGCCAACTTTAAAATAAATATACCTATTGCTCTCTCTTGTGAAATAAAAACGAATTGACCACGTCGGATCATGAAAAGAGTCCAGACGTCTGTGATATTTATATGGCATGACAATCTGCTGAAATAACCTCAAATATAAATAGGTACATAAACTGATTACGTTTAATATACATAACTATATATCTTTCACTTTAAAGTGATATGAAAATTTGTTCCAATCATTAAATGGGGATAAAATGTTAACAGTAATCAGGGGAGGAAAAACGATTTCTTTTTCCCCGCGTCACAATTCTAAAAAGTATTTATGTGGTACGTATATGAAGATATACCTAATTAATTGTAATAAAATAAATGGCTAAGCTCCTTCTAAATATTCTTCATGTAGAAATATGCCGAATTTATCTAATTGTAAATATAAGTAAGTAAATGTATATGCCTATGACGTCATACCTAATTTTAAGGTAGTTATGTATTCAGATAAAATATTATTGTAGAGTTACTTTTATTATATGATATATTATATCCTCTGTAAATAGGCGACTCTTTTCCAATTCATTATGAATGCGTTATTTTTGCTATTATATATGAATAAAGTAGATTGTCTTCAATAAAATCTATACTTTTTGGACAGCGGCCTCACAATTAATTGTAATCATACGTACGTCACTAGCGGAAGGGAGTGAGTTCCGGATTGTATGACATGCTTCGTGAATTGGAGGGGGTAGACGTTCAGTGGAATCAAATTTATGCTCATCCAGTTAGTCCAGTCATATTGCCATGTGCTGTTTGCCTAATAAAAAGGGATATTTCTGAAATTTTTGCTTAGTTGCTCCAACGCAATCTTATAACCTGAATCTCTTGGAAGCATTTAGAAAACCTCCCAGTTGCTACGGCTGTATCTCCGTCCGTTCGTTAACATATGAAAAGAACTATTTCAAATGATTCAGTTCTGTTTTTGGTAATCGATAGCTTATCAAAAACAAATACATAAACTAATTAGTCGTGTATTGGCAAGATATATTTTGATCATCCTCCTCTTCAACGTTACCATTTTTTATCACGGTACAAACGTTGTTTTTCATTTGTAAACATAACTATGCGCGATTTAAACGATAACACTTGATTGATTTACCTTCCGTAAAGCTATTCTAAGGTATTCATGTCGAGTTAATTTCGGAAATAAACCTTGTTCTTTAACAAGTCCATCCATTAGAAAATGCGTTGTTCCCTCAAATATTTTCTACACAAAAGTATATTCTATTAAGGGAGGTTTGTTTTAAAGGGTAGGTCGCCTTGTCATATTTGGGGTGAAAGGAGATGAATTGTTGAAGAGGTATGCGCATTTTTCATAATCTTTTGAATCAAAATTTGATATAAGGAAGGAGGTGGGTTAAAAGTTAGTTTCAGGTAAGGTAGGTACATTTTGAATATTTTTTTTTGTAAATTAGCAGTGTTTCATTTAATTGGAGCATTTCAATCGATTTTAATAATTAGTTTCAATATTGGTGTTCTTTTATTATTTTACTGATGCTTTTGATTGTCAATTTCGAGAAGGAAGCTGATGCAATTTCTTCCCAAGGCCTTGTAGATTTAGTTTAGTGTATATTAGCTCATTTAAAAAACATTCTGAGCTTAATTTGCCTTTCAATTCGTTTTAAATGTATCGATTTACTCAACTATATTTCTTTTAAATAACGTATAGTCGACTTGAAGAAATGGTTCCTTATTCCACCTTCAAACAATTACACTTCAACGTTCCCAATTTGTGCTTTTAACAATTTAAAGCTGTGAAATGAAATGAGCAAAACTTCAGAATCACAATCCTCCTTTTATACAATTGCAATCCAAGCACCATCAACATTTTTATCTTTGCTTCAGCCGGATTCTGGGAACTCCCATTTCATTTCAATGTGCCAATATAAAATTCAGGTGTATCTAAATCCTATACTAATAGTTTACTCTATTACGGACATAAATATTTTACTATCGTTTCCACGTACACTGCATTTACGGCATATTTCTCGCATGATGACTTAATCGTAAAATCGTAAAAAAAAGGATTCTCTAAAACATATATTTGGCTTCATTCTGGCTCTTCTTCTCTACTCGTGCATCCAAAATTAAAAATTTTCAGTTAAGTGTCCGCTTCAAAGATGGTTCTGCAAACAAGACACACTTTCGTTGGAAATGTGGCTAATCGTAAGATCATCCTTTTTTTCTGCAAAATGTTCACTTCAGATATCAGTTTTCTCATGTTCTCGATTTTTCTCATGCCAGCATGAGAAATTTTCATCATGTACTCATGTGCAACAGAACCGGGCCGGGTACACCATAATGCAATACCTGGAGTGACAACATATATGATGATTGCATTTGCATAATAATATGCATGTAGTTATTATCATATCACATCACCCTCGACCTCATCATCATCTCCAATTTCTAACTATCTTTTCTTAGGACGACCTTGATCTACAAGCGAATTTTCAGTCTCATCGTCATACTGCATTTCCGGGACCGTCTGCGTATCCTCTTCGTATTCAACAATATGGTTGTTAGTTAATTTAAATTAAATACACCCTTCGCTCAAATACACGTATTTTAAAGGAAAACAGAATCATCCTCAAAGTTCTTCCCGGATGACTATCATTATGTCATCTCCGTCTTTTTTTACTCCTACTCATTCTACATAAAAATAAACTGATACATATATTAATATAATTTATACAGCCTCAATTTGTTAAAGGTGTTGCGTTATGCCTTAGTGTATTTTTGAAAATGTCAACGTGGAGGAGGAGGGAGGAAACTGCAGAACCACTTACTTCCTGTTTAGTAATACCACGTAATTGACGATAACAGAAGAACGACGACTTTAAGTAACTCTTTTGACCTTGAAGCATAATTCATAGCATAGCCATGCATGCATATTAACCTGGTTAGAATCAGAATGGCTAATTTTTTTTGTAAGATGATCTTTCAATTTGTTTCTTGGAGGATGAAATTACAAAAGAGTTTGTTAGTACATGTAGGAAAACAATCTTGTTAACCTCCTTGTTAACTAACAAGTAAGTAATTTGAATTCAAATGAATGCCGAAAATAACATATTCCTCATAATATATTGTCTATATAGAATCTATCAATAATTTAGCGTAAGGTAATACATACTTCCAAGCACTTTAGTCGAAAATGTGACATCCGTAAAAGCCCTTTAAATTTTGGAAAAAAAACAAGACGACAGTCTTGAAAAGCTTACTACGAATGGAAAAAATTTGTTCCTCGACCTGAAAACCCAATCTGGTGTATAGTTATCGTCAAAAACATCAACAGAATTAACATCTCATCGGATAGCAAAAACCGAAAAACATCGCGTAATACCAGTAATTAATAGCTCCAATATCTTACGCCAGACTGACTCGACCTGACTATATGACTAACTCAGGATTTCCTTCCAAAACGGCCCAGCTATTTTTATATATCCCTGTACCTACTTTATTTGCATGGACATTACATATTATGGGACATTTACAAAGTCCACGAAAAAATATGTTTCTTTTCAAGATTTTCAACCCCAAAAAAAATTGTTCATGCTGACGATGAACAGGATGACATGACACTAAACACACTCCTCACATTGTGCCAAGTATAATTACATTTCTAGCATTGGACTCCCCATGAAGCTTCTGCATAAAAAATGTTACATAAGAAATGTTCAACTTTTCGATTGAAACGAATCTCCATCACCACCTCCAACTTTTCATCATCTTTTCATAATCTCGTAAACGTATTTTTATAAGCCATGTCCTTTTAGGTACATAGCGTACAATGAAAAAAAAATGTCGTTGTTTTCTCAAACAAACTACTTCATACTGTGTGAAGTAATCACGTTGACGATAAGACAAGAACAAATACAAGAACAACAAAAAGCACGAAAACATGAAAAACACAACCAGAACAAGAGTAAAGGATAGAATAGGAAAAATATATTACGTTGAAGTTGAAACTATCCCTGTTCCAAGTTCCAGCCTCGAATCTCAAATCACTCCCAGTACCAGTGGGTGCCAACGAGGACAAGACACGGTAATTAAAGCCCTGTGTAAAAATTATAACTATTAAATATGACGATGCCCAATGTGAATCTTCAAGGAGAACACACACAGCTTTTGCAAAAATTTAGGACAAAAAATGAGGAAATGAAAAGGATACATACGATTTGTTCTTCATCAGAACAGGATCATCATCAACCTCCGTCATAGTCCATCACCATCCTCATTGCCAGAAAGTGAGGATATAATCGTAATGATGCAAATGTGCATAAAAATTATTTGCAATTAATTCCCCTCCATTGAGCAGCAAACCCCTTCGTCAAACATTATTTTTTAATTTTAACTTTGGAGGACAAGAAAAAACGCGAGTAAATCATAATTATTACGTCGTATAAACCTGGGAATAAAAACTGCTCCTTGTAAAGAAACAGAGAAAATTGAATGAAAATTTTTTCATTTGGCTGTAGTATTGCTTAAAATTTTTAAACCTAATATCTCCGCAAGTATAATGTAATTATGTTATGATCTGCTAAAATAAACGATTTCTCTTGAGCTGAAGACAGAAAACTGACACAGTCAAAGCAAGCCTTCAAGCCAGCAATAAAAATCGGGTTTATTGATTTCATCAAACAATTTTTTTTTCGCATTCGTTCATTTTTTTTTCGTTATGTCCATTTCATTTTTCTAACTGAACTTATGACATGTCGTAAAATCCTCGTTGTCCTCCCTCCACACAACGCATTCATACAATCCCTCCCCACTCCACTCACCCAGCAGACGCAACACGTATGTATATAACTCAGTTATCGTCGTAAAACTTGTGGAGTCACTCAGGTAATAATTATTTCAATCACTTCAATGACCAAGATGGGGAGATGAATGGAGGCCTTGCGTCCATTTTTATCGCGTGATTGAACAACTGAAAATTGGATGTAATAATTTCACTTGAACTTTCATTGTCATAAAACATTTATACTTACCTACGTATCTTAAAGTTTTTTTACACCGAGTTCTGCACAAGCATGAAAAAAAATGTGTTAAGAAATTGATTGGAACCCTTGTCATTTAGCGCCTTTAGTTCCTTTTTCTTTCTCGTCATCCACTCCGCACCATCATGTTCACATCTTTTCTCCTGAAACATCTTCCAAAAACTGAAACGTGCGCGGTGGTGAAGTGATATGTGCCAAGTATCATGAATCCCCCATCATCTTTACCAAAACGATGAACCATTTTTCTCTCTCTCTCTCTTTCTATTTACATTTTTTATGTGGTTCACCCAACCACATTCAATATATCGTATAATATGCCAGGAGCACATAATGTCGTCATCTTTTGAAGCCGCTTTTGGTTTCGTTCCATTACTCCATTCATTTTCCGCTCTTTCATTCATTCACGAAGAAGAAAAGTAAACAGGAGTGAAAAAGATCTCCTCAATCTTTTAATTTCAGTTGAAAGCCTTCTCATCTTATATAGAACTCGAACATGTGAATCTTGCAGCTTCTCGGGTCCCTCCATATTATGTTATGAGAGCAGTGGCTCAAAAGCCAGACTAAAAACATTATTTCTACATTAAACATTCATTGTCCATTACGAAACCTCTTTTTTCCCTTTATATAAAAAAAACCCTAAATATTACAGCATTTTCGTGCAATATGGATGGATGGAGAAGTCAAGTGAAGTAAATGTCCTTCCTAAAAAAATCATATCAAGGTATATTATCCATTAAAAGGAAAAGTTTTATATAAAAAAAATGCTCCCAGTCCAATATGCTGGATTAAGCCCATATGCTACTTACATAAGTTGATGTTCCTATTATGAATCCTCTCATACAATAAGATTATTATATTTAATCGTCGTCTAATTTGAAAAGACGCTGCCTTCTTCATGCTATCATGATGGCTATGAAGAGCATGAGAATCAGTATCAGAGTTGGAATAAAAGTGCTCGAAAATTTCGTTTAACTCCCTTCTGGCTTTTTATAACTTGAGGAGATGGAAACCGACAACTCCAATTCATTTCAGATTCGTCAGTTGGATGGGAATGGTACTCAAATTTCGTACAACAGCAGTAGTGATCATTATTACATAATTAATGTGATTACGTGACAACAGTAAATATCAGTCATAACAAAATTAGCTTCATTTAACAAGAGTTACCTGGAAGAGAAGAAAAAAGGGGAAAAAGGGAATTAACGTTTCCACTACTCTGCTGTATTGCATACAGGTCTGACAGAAAGTGAATTTGCCAGCTAATGAGTAGAAACTGGAAACTGTGATAGTGCACAAAGAATCCTGTGTTGTGTCGTTCTTTTTTTTCATGAAAAAAAAATCGTGCAAAATTGTTTCTTTATCAACGTTTTTCTACTTTTTTAATTGCATACTTTTACGTAAGAAGTGATTTCACCCTGCTCTATCGATTGTTGACTAGGAACAGTGCTCCCAACAAACCCTAATTTTTATTTCAATAGAATGGGAAGCTTCATGAGAACATTCCTCTTTATACTTATCATCTACCTAGTCCTAATTGAAATCCCGCAACCAGCCTGGAGTCAAGAAAGGGAAGGGAGGCGGCCACGAGAGGACCGCGTTAAAAAAGCCTCCCTCGTGAAGAAGCTGATGAAAAGGAAACCGAAGGAAGGGAACATTCGTCTTGTCGACGGGACTAATGAGCATGAAGGTAAGGAAGACAATGCAATAATATCCAGAACCAGACATACATGGGTTAATTCCTTCGGAAAACTAGAACAAACCATCAGGATGGGTACAATGATCACTAATCACGTATCCAATTGCTCAGCTCATCCCAACTGAAAATTGTTTATGTCTGGCTGTTTTCTTTCTGCCGTGTCAAGTGAGTCATCATCATTCCAGCCAAAACCATTCATCCATTCATTCCATCCAATTTGATAGTTCACAGACGATTCATCCAACCTTTCTCCCATCCCAACACATTTTCCACATAGCCTCTTGATCTTGTTTCCAAAAAAAAAAAAAAAAATGGGTGCTCGAAAGTGTGTGGGCGATGGGATGACGATTTATTCATGTTAAAAGTTCCACTGCCTTTTTCTGGTCAATACCTCCGGTTGAAAGTATTACATAAATGCAATATTCCCATCTCATATTTGAAAAGCTACAAAAGGACAAACAGAAAATCAGTCGGAAAATTCCACGAAAGTATTCTCCAGGCAGTTTGCTAGTGTCTTGCCGCAATTACAAATATCTTCTTGCTCAGTCCTACTTTTACTCCCTTCTGGCTAATGATGACTGATATGGAACGGATGGGAGTAAATTTAATTTCAATTTAATATAGGCACATCCGTCATCAAGTGGTAAACAGGATGAGGAGTGGAGATGAAAGGGAAATTGTGATCTTGAAGAGAAGATTTATCTAGATGACATATGAAAGGAGCACATGGAATGTCATCATCATCATATCATCATATGATTTGACACAGATAACCGACCTTGAAATGTCTTGAAACACTTGCATACCTACACACACACACACACACACACAAGCTCCACTCGGACTCCCTCATTCTCTCTCTTTAGCTATCTTCTTCTCAAGACTTCCATTTTCCTCAAGTCAATTATCTTTTCCACTAACAGCCCTGCCATTTACATACATTTCCAGTGGTTCCCTGTTTTTTGCCAAAAATCACTTAACGTTTCCGGAGCTCCCCGTCTCTGCCTTGACAAGCCAAAATGATTTTCTTCCTCTTGATCTGTTCCACACGCTCACTCAGCTTGAAAGACTTGAAAGTGGAACTGATTATCTCACATTTGTGCATCCATATTCCATAGCTATCCTTAATCAAAGTCTACGGCAACATCTTGTCCTAATGGCTGAGATATGCTGGATGAACTGCGTCTTCCCTCCAACTCTCCCCGCTTTGGAATCTCCCTCCATAAAAATTACTATTTATGATATTATTATATTCATTTTTCTCTCAAGTAGTTATTACTGGGAGGGAGGAACTTATTAAGTTCGTTATTAAACTTAAAACTGGAAGAGAAAAAAGAACTTCCAGCTTAACATATGTATTCCAGAAAATAAAGTAATATCATTACACAATCCCTTCCATCCTCCTTCCTTACTTTCCAGAAAGTCCCTGAAGAGTTGGAAGCGTTCTTTGTAGTCAGCCAGAAAAATACCTACATGAGTGAGACTGGGCTCGCCTTCCGCTTCCACCGGCCATGTATTCCTTTCCATGACGATGATAATGATGATGAGAGCGTCAGGAAGAAAATGGGAGTGAAAAAGGACCTTCTTCCAGCATAGCACACAGCGGTAGTCAAAGATTACTTTTGTTCCTTTGCTTACTCCACTTGGAAATGGTTGTCCAGCTTTGAGAATGCCGTTTTTATTAAATGGAATTTCTAAGAACAAGAGAGTCTCCTTCTTGAATCTTGAACGTCTGTTTTTTTTTTCTTTTTCCGATTTCCGTCTTTCATCATCATCCTCGCCAGTAGGATCATCTTCATTACCATCAGCTTCAATGTCCTTAACTAAATGGAAACGGATTGAATTGAGATGACAATTGAAACAGAGCTTAGCTTAGCTGTTTCAGCCTTTGTCGGTTCTTGAATTAAATCGAGAGCAAATATACTCAAGAATTGAGGTTGAGTAGAGGATTGAGTGCGTGTGTGGTAAAAATGGGACTTACATTTTTGCGTTTCTTTTTCTTACTTGTCTCCTCTTCCCCTCTTGTTTCTTTTCCAGTTTCACTTATCCAGATAGTTTATATTTGGGAATGAAAAGAGGATCTGAAGAGAATTCAATTCTTTTATTTTATTTTCATGGGGAAGGGAAAAATGACGCTGTTTCATACTTTTACTGTTGACTATTTTACCATTGCGGTTTAAAAAAAAACCTTGCAAGCGCAAACCAGTACGTACGTAGTACGTACCTTATTCATTGAATTTTCCGTTTCTGCATAATTTTTTCTTACTTTTTGGCAATTGGTCAGGTTGGATCATCATCCACATTCTATTTCCAACTGGAGCATAATTTCTTGTCTCAATTTACATAAACCGGGATATTTTGATATGGCCCTGATATTTAGGTATTTCCAACCTACTTGAGTTAAAATCCAATAACGCACACTCAAAGAAAGATACCGGGTTAAACCATGAATGACAGGGACCTTTTCACAGCCCTTCTCATCCTCCCGTGGTCCCATATCCCACCAAATATCAACATTCAACCCTGATTTATTCACACCCTCGTTTTTTTTTATTAGGCCGAGTGGAGATCTACCACGACGAAAGATGGGGACCCATATGTGACGATGAGTGGGACTTGGAGGACGCGAAAGTGGTCTGCCGACATCTTGGATATACGGAGGACGCCCAACTCCCCGATATTAAGGTGGACATTAGGGCCACTCATAATGGAAAATTTGGCCCGTCTCGAGGCAAGGACTATAGAAAACAAATTGTTGAAGCTAAAAAAATATATTTATTTTTTTCTCTCTCCCTTTCACAAAGCCACCCATCCGCACCACAGAATGGAAAGCCATCGCCGACAGACATATTTTTTTTCTCTATTCCCATGATCCATAATACTCTAACAGTAGCAACAGCAATAATAATAATAACGCCAGTGTAAATACCACTGCCCAGCGTTTTCTTTTTCACAAAAAAAAATCCTTCATCCTTTGTGCCAAAAAAGGCATGGACTGACCTAGATAAAAGAAACATGGCGTATATTGAAAGGAGCACTTATAAATCCCCTTATATAATAATAGCATTGCTAAAAAATCTATCTAAAAAAAATTAAACCTCCTTTTTTGCTCTTGAATCTGATGAAAAAGAGAGCTAAAAAAGTTGGAGCAAAACATGCATGGGTGAGATGAGAGAGCGAGAAAAAAAATTAGATATTAAATCATGTTGGCATGGCTCATATAGCTCATTATTACCATTACATACTTTAAAAAATTGATTTCGTCATCAATAATAATCATAAATATTTTTTAAAAAAAAAGCACTTAAGCTTGTTCCGTATTTTTCTCTTGCTCCCTATGCATGTGAGACTCAGAAGTCAATTTCAATTCATGAAAATTATATTATGTATTATTATAAAATTTAACATTGATAAAATATGAATACCATCCGCAGACTCGTAAAGCAGCGGAAACACATTAGCGAACGGATATATTTGTTATATTATCATAAATGTACATTTCTTTTTTAAATTAATGATTTCCCTTCATATTTTTTCCCTTCCTCCCTTTTATTTCAACATGCTTTATTCCGCACAGCCAGATATTGGCTTGACAACGTGCTTTGCGACGGGACGGAGAAAACACTGTCAGAGTGTCGGCACGACGGCTGGGGCGTTCATGACTGTACGGATGCGGAGACAGCTGGCGTAATTTGTGCCAAAGTGAATCCCTCTTCGGAGGAATTTGTCTATACCACAAGGAAGCCGCCATCCTTGCCAAGACGAAGGATTAAAGTAAGCCGTAATCAACAGCCTTTCCCTCAAATATTAATATCATTTACTCAGCCATGCAAAGAAACAAAGAACAAAAAAACAGAGGAAGTCAGAATGAAAGGAGATGAAATGAGATGAGGAAGAGGCATCAAATCATATCATATACGCTTCATCATCATTACCACATCTATTTCGCATCCCTTTTCTTTCTTTGTCATCATTTTCCTTTCTAAAAAAGTGAAAGCAATCACGATCAAAAACTATTTATTTATAAACAAGGCACATTCCTACAATGTAGATTTAAGTCGGTTCATAATGATGATATAAAGTAACTAGTTTCACTTCGTTTATGTAACAGAACTTAAAGTTATCAGCCAGTTTTTTTTTCGGAGATCGATTCAACTTTTTCTAGCAATGTACATAATATGCAGAGTTCCATCCTAAAGTACACATTATTATATAACATTGCATGAGTTATAAGACCACTACTTGGAGCAGGAAAAAACTATTTTTCTCTCTTCTTCCTCAAAAGGGAAGCAAGAAGGGAAAAGAAAATCAGAGACATGGTCTCTTCCCATTTTTTTGCAGTCCTTGAATAACATTACATAACATGGTTGGACTTGTTCCGTAGTAATACGGAGTCTCCTTCAAATTCTAGACATAACTTGGGGAAAACTTTTCCTTTCGGAAGATTGAAGAAAATCTTTCTTTTTTTCTGGAGTAGCTAATGCAACGGAAGAAAAAAGAAAGAATGGAAAACTCTTTTTCTTCTCCTTCACTTTTCCCCTTTTCAATCCTCCTCCTCCTCTCAACTTAACTTTTTTCCTAAGAAAAAACAAATTTATAGCTATTTACCATCAAAATTGAATGATTTCATTTAAGGAGTTGAAGAGAAAAAAACATTTCATTGATGGAATCACAATAGCTAAAGCAGAATGTATACATAACATGTAGATTTTTTCCCTGACAGTTTCCTTCCGTTTTTCATGCCATGTCATATCTTCCTCTCCCTTCTCAATCTTCACAAATAACTCGGCTTTCTTTAGATTTAAGGCTGATTTTGAGTGAAAAAATTGCTTCTCTTTCTTTCTCTCTCTCTCTCTCTCTCTCTCTCTCTCTCTCTCTTGGATAAACTGCTTCTTTCTTTGGGGATTGAAGAACTTCATTCACACAACTTCCTCTCCTCCGGTTTATTTACTTTATTATGCATTGTACAAAAACGGAGTGAGTCAAGTTTTTCCTCCCTCAGTCATTCAGTCAGTCAGTCAGTGGGTAAGATTCCCGTTATTTTTTTTTTGCGCAATGGTCTCCTGGATCTGGGATGATAGTGCTTACTCCTCCAGCAATATCATACTTAAGCTTGTCATCTTTTTTATTCCCTTAGATTAGGTTATATTATACGTTATGCAAAAAGTAATGAGCAACTCTCATACTTATTATGTCCTCAAACTTGGTTACAGCTCCGCACATATAAATAAATATGATTGTGCTGGAAGAGGTATGAAGGACAACCATCACTGCTGAATTATTGTTCACTCCAACTTCCAAGTTCGTGTGGATATCCCACGTCAAAACTGACATTAGCAGACTTTTTTCCCCATATAATATGTATGGGATCTCCCCGTCCCCTTCTTTCGTAGATTCCGCATATACTTTTTATATTTCTCAACAACAAAAAAAAACATTTCGCTCTCTTGAAAAAGTTTTCCCCCTCCCCAATTTTTTGTAACATCTTCCTATCGTGCATCTCACGTCTCATGATTTTTCTCCCACTTTTCCGCTCCCTTTCCCCTTCATTCTCATACATAACCTTCAGTAGAGGAAGAAGGATGACATGACATGTCTCCATTTTTTGTATTATTTAGGATATTTTTTTGTCATTTTAATATTATCTCCCTTGAACAATCGTCCTCCTTTGTTGGGATATAATGTATGTTCATGATTATGTGTGTCAACTAACCTTCCCCTTCAGTGTATCCATGTTACATGCTTACTGGATTTGGAGGAAGGGATATTGTATATTCAGAGATTTTTTGTGTCGACTTGCAGAACATTGAAGTGAAACTAGCCGGAGGACGGGTTCCAAACGAAGGAAGAGTTATGGTTCGTCTTAATAATGATGGGGGTAAGCAGATTCAACATACCTTTTTTTAAATGAAATGGCTTGCTTAAAGCGGCACTGTAGGTAGGTATGTATTATGCTAATGAGATGATAATATTGCTTAAGAAAAGCTATAACAATTCCTTCCATTACCATTTTCTTCCTCTAAGCATATGAGACAAAGGAAAGTGACCTAGTTATGCATTTAAATGTTCCAAAAATTGCAAGCCATTTATGACAGTAATTTATCCTTTTCTCTTTCCTCCCAAGAATGGGGCTTGATTTGTGGGGACGGCTGGTCAAAACTGGAGGGTGCAGTGGTCTGCCGTCAACTTGGCCTTAGCTTCGCTCAGGACGCCCCTCAAACAGACTACTTCGGGGGAGCCATCGCCGATGTGATAACAACAGGCGTTAAGTGCTCCGGCCAAGAGACCGAGCTCGCGGAATGCTATCACCACGATTTACTCCCAAATGCAACATTAGTGTGTCCCGGAAACGGACGTAACTTTGCCGCTGCCATCTGCACAGACCGTATGATCACTTATATTTCAACTACTCCCACTTTTCACCATTTAACCCTTCACTTTCCCCTTCCTCTTTGATCCTACGCTGGGAAAAGTATACGTACAAATAGGAGGAAAGGAGAGTCAACTCAAAAGCCGCCGATCCTTTTTAAACAAGATAATTATACTTTAGCCTTACATCCGACCTCTTCCTATATCCCTTCCATTATTTTCAAAAGGGGTGTGTGTGTGTAACTCTTCAGCTCTCAGCCTTTTTCTAGCAGGCAACCAGAAAAAAAGAAAGTTGGAAAAGAGCCCTTCTTGATTTTTTTTCTCCGTCAAAGATAAAAAAATATTAGATAAAAAAAGGAGCAAAAAAAAGAAGAAAAAAAGCGCAACGACCATATAATATCCTAGCACACCACCTCCACCCCCACTTCCATTTGACAACCCATATTATACTACTTCTACTTATGTTCACCATTGCAATTTTTTCCCCTCCTCCCGGTGATGAATCTCCCTTGTCTTCTCTTCCAGTTTTACCCACTTAGTTCTCCATTTTCATTCACTGGCAATTGGGACCAACTTGTGATATAAGTTTAAGCACACATCCCCTCAACAATAATAATAATATCCTCCTTTTTATATTATATTGTTTTTTATGTATATTCGGGTGCATGCATTATTTATATGCTCTTCCGCCTACACACACACTACCTACGATATTATATAAGGACATTACGTAACAAGCAAACAGATTTAGCTTATCATCCATGGACCTTCTACATAGCTACTTTCTCTATATGAAACAAGGAAGATTTCCCCTCCAGGAAACAACTTCCCATTTTTTTCACAAAAGAAATAAGCAAAGGATCATTGTTTTCTATTGATGCATCTCAAACCTATTTACTTAGTTCTTTTTTTCTTCAATCAGATTCAGTTAGACTCTTCTTTTTAACACGTTCCTGTCCGCGTGTATATCTTCTTGGAAGAATTATCCTGTTTTTATAGTATTTAAAGAAAGAGACATTACGTTAGGTAGGTATAATTATCCTGACCAGTTCATCCCATTCCTTTTTCCCGTTGTTCCATATTTCTTCATAACATGTTGAGAAACTCGGAAAACATGTCTCCTTCCTCTTGGAATGGTGAATTATAACTAGTCTTTACATAATCTTGGTATCTGTTTCCCGTTGAAATAAAATGTGTATACACTATATATATATAGGACTGCCGGACTTGGTTCCTGATGCGTATGAAGTCCAGCGCTCCACATATTTGGAAGACAAGCAGCTCTTCTTTCTCCAATGCGCCATGGAGGAGAATTGTCTCAGCTCGTCGGCTTACAGGTTGAGAAATTGCTCCCTTCTGAGTTCTCCTTCCCCCCCTTCTTCCTAGGATTAATATGGAGAGAAGAGTTGGAAATAAAAAGAGCCAGATAGATAGAGAGAGAATGCTAGAAAAGAAATCTTGTTAATCTAACTTTATACATATGTAACCGCCAAAAACTTGTATTATTGCTTGGGACTAAATAATAGTCATGAAAATACATGTCAGGGAATAAACACGTGAAAAGTATTTATAGAAGAGAGAGAAAAAAAAGACTAATCGTAATATCCAGGACTGCAAAAATTTACGGACATCTTTTGATAAACTATCTCCCTACTTTTGGCCTATTAGAAAGGGCAACCTCCTCCGTCACTTAATTCACACGTGATAATAACATCATACATTTTCTTTTCGTTGGCAGGTGAAAGGAGGATGAGAAGTGAGATGGTTTTTTTTCTACTCGAGGAAATATTGTCAAAAAATAAAGTTTTCCTTTGCAAAAAAAACAGATAATAATAATAATAATAACAATAATAAGATAGTAATAATATCTAATACTTGAGGTTGTAAACTTTTGTGGTCTACCCAACCCACACGCAGATTATATTTGTTCTCCTGAAGTGAACAGTGCTCTTTTTGCACAAAGAAAGGGAAGTTGAAGGATGACAGGACTGAGCAGAAAAATATATCTACATATACCCATATTGTACCTTACTGATGCTACTTTTAGGTTATTAGCCCAAGGAAATAAAGTCTGTTAAGGATATTCACTAGAAGATCAAAAAGGACGGATATATACATTTTTAAATTAGTTTCTCCCAATCTCCAAACTGATTAGATAATGAATATTGTGACAATACTTACAAAGAAAATTATTTATATTAATTTTTTTTACTATTTTCTATAATTTTTCAGGCATGAAAATTCGGGTCACTATGGTTGGCATTTGGAGTCCAGAAGACTGCTCCGATTTACGGCGAGAATCGTGAACAAAGGGAATGCGGACTTTAGACCCGCCATCCCTAAGCATTTATGGCAGTTTCATGCTTGCCACATGTAAGTGAGGAAGTGAAAATCCAACCTGATATGTTTTTTATAATGTTGTGTAA
>JAQIWX010000221.1:0-21857 GCA_034696785.1 Lepidocyrtus cyaneus | reverse complement strand
CAGACAGACAGACAGACAGACAGACAGACAGACAGACAATACCTAGCAAACCATGACTCCGCAAAGCTCCGTAATAAAATAGATTTTTTTTGGACTGGAGTAGCTCAAACGTGCTATTTAGAATAATTTATATACTTCAGTATTAACACCACTCAGATGCAGTGTAGGTTGTAGATGATTGATAATGGATATTAAACAGATCATTTCCGATAATTGGGTCGGTGCGTTAGATTGTTTGGCACTTGCTACAATGTTTCGTTGTGCGTTACTGCTCTCCCAGCAGCACGTTTCTGTGCACTGGGTTTAAACTTTCAAAAAAGTTGTTTTTATGGTAAATCTGCAAGTTCTGAATTTGAAAGGTATAATATGTAGATAGTCAGATAACACTCCCGCAGTTAGTTGTCATCCCGAGTATTGGCCAAGTTTTCTCTACTCATTCATGAATGTACAATGTCATGCTAAAAGGTATATTTATTTCGAACATCAATTTTTCACAAAAATCTTGAATGTATTTTTCTTCGCTCGTTTTGCTTCCCTTGATAAATGGGTACCTAAGCTAAGTACCCACAGGAATTAAGATGATAGTAATGATGGCCATATCTATTCAAAAGACTTCCTTTCCACAATGTGAAGGTCGATATAGACATCGCCATAATAGCCTTATCCTTGTAGGTCCAGATGCCGCTCTATCTATTACAGTATTATGGATATATCTCCGGAAGTCTAGAACAGAAAGGTGATTTAGGCCATGAATGCAAAATGGGATGAAGAGCAAAGTGAAATAGATCATTAAGGAAATATTACGATCTATGAGGAGGGAAAGCTATTATGCGTAAAAACAGGGATAAAAAAAAAGGATTTTATGGCTAGGCTAGACCCAAGACTCATTCAAAACTTCCTCCAAGGAAGGAACGAGGATTGGAGTGGATGGATAGATGGGAAAAGGAAGAGAAAGGGATAAAGAACAAAAAAGTAATTAATAAAGATGTTACTTCACTTTCACTCCTCGCAGGGTCTCCATTATAATGGGAGGTTTTAATAGCTTTTACATGAGGATCATCACCATCATCATGATAAAAGAAAAAGGAGGGAGGGGAAGGAATAGATGGAGGAGGGGACAAGTGTTCTCATTCTCCTCATCAGTTTCACTTCCCCACACACTCAAGCTAATCTAGAACCCAGACGGGCTACCTACGTTGTACTAGTAGATTGGTTTTGGTTTTATTGCGAAACTTTTTGGAAGGAAGTTAATTGCTAATTTCGCATATTAATTTTTGGAAGTGTAATAGTAATAATAATTTTTATTCATTTTGGAAGAATATAGGTTGGAATTGGATGGATTTACATGAATTTAGATGGAATCATATAAACAGAATCAGAGTTAAGTTTGATTTAACAAATGTGAAATTGTTGGGAGCAAGTGCTCCCTCCAATTTTGATTTAAGTGAGGAAGGCAAACTTGCAAAGTTCCTTGGCAGCCTCCATGTCCAAGACGAAGAGCTCCTTGTACTTCCAGCTCCTATCCAGTGAGTTAGCGTGGCTGAGTGAAAAAATATAATAATAAAAATAAAGTTGGGTTAGTTGGAAAGGAGGTTTGGATATCCTTGAGTTGTTGGAAGGATGGATTAAGATTGATGCGATTTTTAATTAGGAAAAGTTGTTGATGATGATTTTAGTACTAATCTTACAACTTCACAACTTGGACGGACTTCTTCCTCAAATCGACATAGGTTGGGATCTTCCTCGTGTAGCAGAAGAGGTCGAGGGCATCATCAATGCTGAAGTATTGATGGGGTCGATTAAGAAATAGATTTTTGATGGCAGCTTCCAAATCTTTGAAATCGTAGATGTGAGCAATCTGGAGAAGTTCCAAGGCAAGGCCGAGGTCCTTGCTGGGGTCTTCCAAGTCCCAATAGTAGAGATAGGCTAGGAGGGCTCGGATCGCTTTCTCACTCTCGTTGGGCATTTCAATCCGCCCTGTCTCACTTTCTCGCATGTTGGCTCGGAACATGCCGGCGAAGACGGGGCTGGTTGCTGGAAACAAGAAGTTTATTTTTGTTTTAAACAGTTCTTGTTTTATCAAATTCAATTATTTTTAATTTGTTGAATCAATTACCAGCCAAAAATGCACGGTGGCATTTGATGAGAGCTCCATTCCTCGCCACGATGGTCACATCCGCTTCGATTTCATCATTCAAAATGGTTTTGTTTATTTTCCCCTTGTCATTCATCAGCTCGTCGGTGGCTCGAGCAAAGCTCACTTGCAATGAGATGGAAGCGCTGATAAGAAAATAGCCGGAGTTCCAAGCATTTTGTATTCCCACAGCGAACATGGAGGGGATGTCCACCCCGAAACAGGAGAAGTTGTGGGCGGGGTCACAATTAGATCGAAACTTAATGCCTGGAAAAAATGTATTCAAAATATGTAAAATTATTAGTAAGAGTTCGGATAGTTACGTAATGAGCATGTCAGTATATTAAGTGAGAATAATGACCTTCAACCGTAAAGCTGGTCAGGTATTCCAATCGCTTAGTGGAGCCTTTCAATCCAGTTACTTCCCACTCAGATCCGGCGACATGGGAAGTTTGGAACATTTTAGCAAGCTTCAATTCCCTCACCTCCAACCGCATTGTGAAGTTGTCCCCGTACAGGAATCGAAGTTTTTCCAGAAGATTTCCAATAAGGCGTATGTCCATAGTTCCATCCTGTCGCAGGCCCATGGTCAGGAATATTTGTGGACTGGATTGAAATCAAAGAGATTTTAAAACCATAAGCTGATACATATTTAAAAAAAAGTTAATTTAAGATTAAATTAAATTTACTTGTAATCATCGCCACCATGATGAATGGGGCAGCTCCTGCCGACCATCGCTGGGGACTTGGTCTTGCGTCTCCGCTGATGCGGGTTATAAACCGAGATGATCTTTGTTGGGCAAGTCGGCATGGATTTAATATAGCGGACCTCCAATGGCCCAGTGAACCCCGGTGGAGGGCACTGGGGTAACCCCGAGATCAGACTGAGCTCCGCCGGTGTCGTTATCGGAGCTCCGTCCAGTTGCAATATTGGCCTTACCATGGTTGAGTGGGAGTAGTACATGGGGAGCGGGATAACTCTTTCATGTTGCAGGTTTGGAGGAAGCAGTACAGAATGGAGCTTGTGCTTCACCTCTTCGCAGAAATGTCGCTCACATTGGTTGTCCGTTGGGGTGATTTGGCCATCGAGGAGGAGGGTATTGAACCAGTTGGTATTCAAGTCCCCTCCCCGATCCACCACGCGGTCGGAGGAGAATTGAAAATTTTTCAATATGAAAAGTTGCATTTTTAAGCTGGAAAATTTGAAAATTTAAATTCGATCGAGGGCGAATTAAATTAATCTAAAACTACTTGATTGGTATAGGAAAGGGACAAATTAAAAAAAAGACAAGTGAAGCATTCTTCAACTGTCCCTAAACTGAAACCCGACAGGTGGCCATTATACAAAAAGCAATCTAATGGATTCCTCGAAGCAACAGTCATAAAACACGACACAGTAAAAAATTCGAGCAACCGTTTCAATCCGCTTGGAGTGCAGCTGCACTCCTCCCATTCAATTGTACGATAGCAAAAAATAACGAAGCAACTCACATCTTGTAAGTAGGTATATAAGTACATGGCTATATGTATTAAATACGCCTGGGTTGGTAATTTTGCTAGCTGCATTTGTGGTACATACTCAACTCGAATAACAGAATGCCAAATAAACTATTCACTCCTACTCGTACAATTAGCTAATTAAATGCAATGTATTTTTTAAAATTTTATTGATGAGTTTTTATGATTATTTTTTTTATAGGTTGACGTAATTTTCAAGAAATCTCAGGACATCAAACCGATCAAATGGCTTTCGGAGAAAAGGTGATTTCAACGAAAACGTTGTTGTTCCGAAACAATGAAAAAATGAATTCTACCGTGCCGGACAGAGTTGGATATGGATACACTACTTCATCTCCTCTGAATATGGGGTTAGCAGATTTACTTCTTAAGAAAATTGTGGATTTCCAGGAAGAATGCGGAATGATCCTACAATTCGGAATTTCTCCGACAAGATGATGATGATTTATGATAATAATTTAGCGAAGTAAAATTTTTGAAAAAAAAGTGCTTTTTCCATAGTCATTTATTACTCAATAATCATCATCAGTGATGCATGCATTCAGCCCAATCGTGTCATTAAAAAGATTTGCTCAATCCATCCTCCTGTTTGGTCATCATCTCCTCATGATATTCCTACTCACATTGATATGGGCGCCTGTGGGAGGGATAACCTCCTCGAGGGGAGCAAGCTCCCCCAAAAGCTCATTTCAAAGTGGGGATGACCACCATCACCATCCTTCCTCATCGTCATCATCAAGTTCCTCCAGACAGGGCCGCTCCCCAGCCTCACCCTTTCATGGTAGTGGCCTGGGAGGAACCCGAAACTACCCTTCGCCCCAACAGCCCCCACCATTCTCCGACCAGCTCCTCCCCACCTCGCTCGTTCGCCTCGAGGTCGTAGCAATCCTCGGGGATATCTCGAAACCCTATGTGGCCTTGTCCCGGACTCTCGCCAGGACGTTAAACGCCGTCACTGCCGCCGACCTCGTCAGCCAGCTGGACTTCCCCGAGAAGAATCTGACCTGGACTGTGAGAAACTTTTTTGTTCATGATCAGCACCAGCTTCCCACAGCCCTCCATCAAGTGGACTCCTCCTCCGGGGGCGGGAGTGGCTACGGAAGTCTGGATGATTTCGAGGGGGAGGACTTCATCGATGACTATTACGCTTCGGATGATCACGATGACCCAAGGACGCTTAGTAGTTCTAGTGGCAGTGGGAGCGGGAGTGGGGCCGGCCCCTTTCGAAAGCGGCCCCGCCGCCCTAAAGTTCTCTTTGGCCCGATGATGATGCCGAAACTGTGCCAGTTTTTAAGTGAGACCAAGGCCGTGGCCATTGTCAACCTGATTGGGGATGTGAGCTCGGAGCGACTGCTCAGCTTGGTGTCCACGCAGGCGGCTATCCCGCTGATTGGATCTTCCACTTACGCCAGTCCATTGACATTGCATGAGGTACAGTAAAGTAATATGATAATCGAATAAAAATATATCTTGGGGAAAAAATCAATGATAAAAAATACTTTTTTTTATCCCCACTTCTCTTTTTTTAGAAAAAAAAAATCCATTTACTTTAGTAGTCCATTTCATATTTTTTTATTATTATTAGAATCCCTCTCTCCAAAAAGGATATTTTTGACACAAAAGAATTTATTACAAAATCTCTCCCCTGCCTGACATGATGGCTTGGATATATTTATTTTCCTTCCTCTCATTTTTACTTTCCCTTCCTCCTACCCTCTTCTAACAAGATACCTGTCACTTCCACTTTTCTTCTCCATTCTCACTCTAGATACTCTACCTACACACACACACAAAAACATTTTTCCCCAGCATTAATGTAAGTAAGCTCCCAAATTGCAATATAAATGAAAAGCTGGTGCTTCTTCTGATGCTGATGCATCATCCTTCCCCGGCAAATAATTTCCTTTTTTGTTATCCCATCATCTCATCTTCCCTCATATGTCCCGGGACTGTAGTGGAACCCAGCCCAGCCCAAACCAGAAAAAGAAGAATTCTCCTTTCACCAACCATTCCTCCTCCTTCTCGTAATGCCACCGTCATCTATCACTTTGCATAATGTTCCATTATGTATGCAAAAACGGATTTTCTCTCCTTCTCAAATGTATGCCTACCTACTCCAGAAAGAGAGAAAGAGAGAGAAAAAAATCCGCCAGCCGCACCTGCATAATATAAGCAAAGCTCAATCACATATCTCATCCGTACTTAATGCAAGAGAGAGGTGGCTGGGAAAGAAAAAAAATCTTCTCAGAAAATCCCTCCTCTACCCATCCATTCTTAATTTTTCTAATGCACGCAAATATATTTCCCTCCTCCTTCACCTCAGAAACCTCTTCATCCCTCTTACTTCTCCTTTCTCCATGCCCGTGCATAATGAATAGTGGAAGCAAGAAAAAGCGGAAATTTATTTCCTCACTTTTACCACAAAAATAAATAAAAAAATTTCTTTCTTCTTTGGAGTAAAAAAATGCAATTGGGTAAGAGAAATCTTTGTAAGAGCCACTTTCATTTTCTCCACATCACCCATCATACACCATACCCAATCCAGAGTAGAAATCTCCAGACATGATGCAGAGAGAAACAACCGGAAGACAAATAGACTCTTCTCTTTACTTGTCAGCAATGAATCAACTCGGAGCATTCCCCCTTTATCACCATCACCCACATCTCCTCCGCCGTCATCACTGAAGGAAATACGAATTGAGAAAGAGGAATCCTTAGAGGGAAAAAAAACCTTGTGCGATGCAATGTAATGAATGAAGGGAGATGGCTCATTCATGAAAGATAATGATGGGATGAAAATCAGTGCGGGGAAATTCCCTGACAGGAAATGACTGACGGACCCAAGGGAAAGCCAAAGACCAAGGCATGGCTTCCACTACCAAATTTTCTAGTCCAGTCCATCCAATCCAGACCACAACACCAGTCCAGCTCAATCCTGTTCCTCTTCAAATGTAGAAACTACTACAGCTCTATTCGATCTTGATGAAATAAATATAGATGATACATACAGAGGGAAAGTAACATTCTCCCCGAAGTAATCATTGCCTGGTATCATTACATCATTTGTAGGCAGGGAAGAGAAAGTTTTAGAGAGAAAAAAAAAACATTTTCAAACTTAGGAATCAGCAGCATTCTCTTGATTCATTCGAGTTTATTATTGCATTTCCGATGTTGCACTGGACGATACGATACAGAAATGATTTTTGACGAGAATGTGAAAAGGGGATATCATCCAAACGCATCGTTTCTCCCTCCCAGAAAAAAAAAGGAAAAAATGTCAGTTCTACAAACGACTGTGATATGTTCGAGGGGAAGTGCAAGCCAAATGGTATAAGTCTGCTGCTCCCTATTTCTCTAGCACTTTCCCTTTTCCCGCTTCATTGGACTGTGTGTTCCCTCACATTAGGGGGAAGCAAACAAGACCCAGTCGTGTGATGATGTTGATAAAAAAAGAGAGAAACGAGAAAAGTGACATGAAAAGAGAAAGTGATGCACCCTCCTTCCAGCTTTCTTTTGAAGAAAAAAAAATTCGTTTTTCTTTAAGATGACGATGATGGCTCTTGTCGGGTCTGATGAAGACCATTTTTATTTTACAGGATGATGACACAACGATGATGTAATGGACGCTGAAAGCTTGTTTCGTTCTCCCATCTACACAAAGAAAAGCTCCGGCTTGGAATGAGCACGTGACAAATCAAGCCAAATATGACATTTCATTTCATGGCATATGCCAAGCTTAAAAATATGCTCATGTTTGCCTGGGTTGGCTTGACTCGCAAAATATTCCAAACAGGAGAAATTAATAATTCAACTCTGCATCCTTCCACTTTTTTCTTAAAAAAAAATAACGCACCAGTTTTTGGCTTCACTCGCGTGAAAAATATTTGGATAGGGGAAAGGGTCCAGGAAAGAGGAAGGATGTGGATAAGCCAAAGCCACAAAAGAGAAGCAAAAAAATCCTTCTTTATGAAAAAAAAACTTAGCCTTAGTTTTTTTTTGTCTGTAAAGAGCTTTCCCTTCTTCATACCAAAGCAGTTTTCTGTTCTGACTTTCGACTTTCATCTTTATTTGTGCCCCGTCATACGTAACAAAAACGTATAACTTAACTTATTCCAGTTCTGCATTCTGGTTTTTACTTCTTCTTCTTGAACAAAAAAAGAAGAAGATCTTCTTGATTTTTTCTTCTTCCCCCTTCTTCCAAGAGCACATCACATCTTGGGAAGGAACATGATATCGGTAATACTATCCCAGAAAGTAACTAATGCTCATCCTCCACTTACATAACAAAATATTACACCCAACAAGGAAAACTTTTCTTTCCTGAATGGATCAAGATGAGAAGAAGGCGTCTGTCTGCCTCCATCCATTCCATACATAAATATATACTTTAGGAAGCTGCATGCAACTAAATCTTACACAGATATAAAGACAAATAGGTGGATATAGAGGGAAAGTACTCTATATGGAGCATATTTATGTAGGGAAAAAAACTGGAAGAAAGCGAAAAAGAATCGATTTTCAATAAAGACTTTGGCTCTCCTTCCATCTCCTTTGTCTGCTTCCCTTCCATCTTCCATCCCAATACCTTTACAACTTAACCCAAGCCAACACTATCATCATCATCATCACCACGAGCTAGCTCCACATTAGAAGCAGCCAACGCCAACACTTTACTTCCGTTTTTTCTTTCTTAGCTTGTTTCCCCATATTCCCCCATCAGTGGAAGTTGGATCTGAGAATGGATCCGAATGGAGTAGGATTTCCCTCCACACGTTTTCTTTGGTATATCCAGCAATATCCACCTTAATCCAACTGCAACAATATCATCCATCCTCTCACCACCACCACTACCACCCCACTTTAACTTTTTTTCTTCTCTGCTTTCACTGACTGACTGACTGCCAATTAAAGTATATGGATTGGTATATAAAAATTGAGCTCTCTTTTTTATTCTTACCTAATCTTTGTATGAAGTAGAAGCTGAATGGGAATGGGGATAGGGAGATGGAGAAGACAGGAAATGATTGTTATTTTTGTCTTCCCAATTTTATTCCTTTCTTTCTATTCCTGGGAAAATATACGGGAAACTGACAGTTACAGCTATTTCCAAATCTTTATTGAGTCTTGAGTGGTTCTTAGCCTCCGGCTTGGATTCCCGGTATTAAATAAATGGTAGCTCAGTTCAGGAGCAGTTTCATTGTGAGGTAGGGAGTTTTGCATAAAGAGCCTTTTCCTTATTATTGGCAATAAAAAAGGGTATAAAAATGGAGAGCTCCTACTTGACTAACTGTAAACTTTAACCGTTTTTACGTATGTAAGTACCTCAAACTTCAAACGATAGAGGATATTTTTTATTAGGAAGGAATGAGGAAATTTTGTGCAATGCCCTCTTTTAAAATGAAGTTATGGATGGGATTGCTATTGAAATTTGAAGTGAATTGGGGAAGCTCCTTCCGAAAAATGCTTCCTGTTTCGGGGTAATGATTGACAGAAAGTGGCTATAAAAAGGATGCTTCCATTAGAAAGGAGATAAAAAATACTATTTGCCTGTTCCCATTAAAATCTTGGTATATCTACGTAAGTAGATACATATCGAAAAAGGGAAAGAAAGTGATCGAAAAGAGGTGAGAAAAAGTTAAAGATTTGATTATTCATCTTCGACAAAACGGAAAATGTAATGCATCGTCATTCGAGAATTAGCAAGCAATATTAGATTTTCGACGATATTAATTATTTCAAACGAGATGCTTATATTGAAGTAATGACAGGTTGGCTGTACATTTTACCATTTATGGATTAATATTCGCATGTCGACGTTTCAAAATATTGGAATTGGAACCTGCAATTTGGATGAATGGTGAATCGTTTAGGAATCCAGCAGTAAATTAACATGTATTTATGGTACCTACACTACACCTCTTTATTTACACCATTTCTTTACAATATCATGCATGGTAACTATAATCCCTTTCCCTAACGGTTTTACAGTTAAAAATTCCATGTTGAAAAAATAAGAGGAAAATCCTGTTTAAAATTTGACCCTGCATAAAATTCTCATAAACCTTTTCCTGCCTCGTGGGGGCAGACAGCTAGGTAGTCCTTTTTTCTCCATTTTATTTTTGTTGATTGATGACACTTTTTCCGGGGGAGACCGATCCAAAATACTCTGGACTACACTACAACCGGAGTAAAAGAAAAAAAATACAGCCCTTACAGGGAATTTTTGTCGGTGATGTAAACGAATTCCATCCTATTTTACTGGACGTGGTTTATGGTCGTTTTGTGGATGCTGTGCTGCTGGTACTAGTAACGCAGCGGGTTCAGCAGGGAAGACGTTTGTCATCCTTCTTTGTCTTGGAAAGCTTGAGACTCATCTCATTATACAGGATGCCGATGCCAAATGCAATGGTTCATACATAAAAAAAATAGGTGCATGTTGGCGCTGGTGTGGAGGGACATGATCCCTGATTTCTAAACCCAAGCATGAACACTGATCACCATTACATTAGACATGACATGTGTGATGCTATTTTGGATTGAGGAAAAAATTGGCGTTTTATATCACGTCATTTCATCCCATCCTTTGGGTTTCCCTCTCAGCCTTTGCTTTTTTGCTGGAGGAAACTGGCCAAATAACTACTTGTAAAACAGTTGGGTCATCGACGTAGTCAATGCCGTCAAGTCCAACTCATTCTCTTTTGGCTGGGACTCCTGACTCCAGGTACGATCAATATCAATCCAATCTTTAAGGAAACGTCATGCTCATAGTTATAGTCATGAGAGAGATCAGATCTTGATGATGATGATCATGATGGTTCCTTCCTATTTTTAGGATTTTTTTCTGTAGTGCAGCCATTCTTCTTGGCATGATGACCTATGTACGACTCCAATCCAACACGTTATGACAGGGAAAATTGGCCGGAAATGGGGGATTTAAAAGGAAAGGAATATATATGGCTTGGAAGGGTTTTGACTTGACTCACATTTGAGATGGAAATAAAAAACAGATCCAATACCAGACAAAAGCCAGGTCCTTCATAAAATAATATAAAATGGTATGGAAGGAAAGATGATAATAATAAAAAGGATGAGGTATTGATCGAGCCAGACATTACATTGGTTATTCCTGTCACATGCCGTGAAATGGCATGATAGAGGACACGGATATAAAGTTCAAGGAGGCAAAATGATGAGGGAGAGGGAGAGGAGCCATTACTTGAACAAACCTTCTCAAATATTCCATGTCATATGTAGTATGTATGTGAATTGAAATGGTCGTAAAATTGGATGGACTGGGGTGGGGAGAAAAGAAATAAACAAGAAAAAGAAGACCTATAAAAGGAGGAGGAGCATCTGTTGGAACGGAACGGAAAATAAATTTCATTTTAATTTTTGCAATATTCTTTTTACCAAAAGTACTTTTTAAATAAAAATCGATCCATGAAATTATTTTTCTTGTTGAATGGATGATTTAGAAATTGGCTACTCGAGATCAACTCTTGTGAATCTCATTTTACCTCGTTAACACCTCAACTCCGAAGACTATCTCCGTTCATATTACTTACCCCTATTTGGGTTCCCAAGACGCGACCCAATTCTGTCATTCATGATGACATGCCACTTAATTCAGAAAAAAAGTATATCTCCCCACCCAACCGACATGAACCTTTTCTTGTCTACGAGCTGTGCAGGAGACAGCAACAAACGTTCATGCTTAGACTTAGACAGAAGTAAGTTTGAGTAGACGTGAGTTAGTGGGGAAAGTAAGAAAAATGTGAAAGTTGCAGGGAACATTCTTCGCGTCCTTCCTGTTTATGCTCCTTTTCCCCAATGCATGGTCTTACCTTGAAATTTTTAAATGGATGGAGGAGAGGAACTGGCTAGGAAAAGGAGACAACCTTCCACATAAATTCCCTCCTGGTCCGTTCTCGGTATCATGTACTATATATATAAGGTTCCGGGGTCTGGAATGATATTACATTTTAATGGAGTTTGCAATATGTGTGGAGGTGGAGGGGAGGGTGATCTTGATAGCGATGACAGGGCACTGATGATTCTCCTTAAACACACATACATGGCTAGAGAAAGGACAATTTTTCTCACGATCAGATAGACATAGCTAGGTGGGTGGGTAGACGGCCCTCTGCATTCCGCTTCCATGTCCTTCGAATTTCATATTTTGCTTGAGAAATGTGTTGTCGCTTTTGTCCTTTCTGAGATTTTCAAGATCAGATATGATATGAGTTACGAGCATAACTTATTTTACGTAGCGTATTGCAGTTGGTAGGGCTCATCCTGACAGCTCCCAATTTCATTTTGAAGGAAAGAAGAAGCTGGTTCATGAATGCATGAATAATTCAAAAAAGGTTGAGAGAACACGGAATGTTGTTGTTGGGGTCGCACACGGAACACGGAATGTTTTTCCTTTACAAAATATGCATGTTTTGTGGGTGGGTGGAGGAGGATTTATTCCCGTTTTGTTTCCTGGAATGAAAATCCTTTGTTTGTTTGCATGAGTTCATGATGCGTTTCTGTACACTTCAGTTCCTTAATCAATTATTTTTGCAGGTATTTTTTTTCGCTCCCGTATAGATGGCTGAAATTCGGGAGAGTAATGAGTAATTATGTAATTGAAAATAAAACTAATGAAAAATATGTTGGATCTTTCTTTTTAGGACAAGGAAGACCTCTACGTAAGCCTCTCCGCATCCGTCCGCCACTTTGCCCGGGCACTGGGCCACTTGCTGGTCTACTGTCATTGGCATTCCTTCTCCGTGCTCTTTGACGACTCCCCATCCATCATCAACACTCACGGTACTTGGGAAGATGTGCTGAGCCAGATGACTGCCAGGACTCCTCTGAACTCCGCGCGCTCACATGGTAAGAAAAAGGGTTCTTCGGGGGGAGGAGAAGGCGGCGGAGAGGATAGTGATAGTAGCAAGTCATCTTCCTCATCTTCTTCTTCCAACAATTTTACGGATTATGACTACGACAACGGCGGAGGCCCAAGTCCGGATGACACCCCATTTCCGGATCCCATCTTACATCCAAATTACCTAACAATTAAGTCCAGAGAACCCAGGGCCGCTTTCAGGGCCCTGTCCGAACTGACCAAGGCGACTCAAGGGGTGATCGTCCTCCTATGCTCAGAGAGGACGGTGATGCAGGTGTTTCATGAAGCGAAAAGGCTGAGAATGCTCAATGGTGACTATGTATTCATTTTAGTTGGACAATATAATGAGGTATGACACACTTTTACTTTGTTTCTTTTGCTTTGTACCTAATCCATATTGAAAAGGGTTGATCAGCTTATCTGTTTATTGGATAGTTCGAAACTGTACCAGACTGGATTCCAAGTGGCGTCCTGGCCCTCCGCAGCCCCCGCAAAGCTCCAATCGGGAAGTCCCTTATGAAAACCACAGGGAAGTTACTGGCCTCTGCGGTGACCACAATAAAAGATGAGTTTGCCCCGAGTCCACCGCCATCATCATCATCCTCCTCCTCATCCACCAACGATAATCACAACAACGGCCATAGTAGCAGTAACAACATCGGGGGCTTCTACAACGGTCCAAGTGGCGGTGTATTTAGCGGCTTCACAAAGCACGACCTCAGCCGACTGGGCCCAATTACCAAGTTATCACCAAGTGGCTCTCACGGGCTCAATACATTCCTCCTCCCACCCGGGAGCGGTGGTGGTGGTGGTAGTGGCCGCTCGCCAACTAATCAAAAGGAAAATGGGAACAACAAAGACGTGGACTCATCATCATCATCATCAACTAAACTTATGACATCTGCCACGGAGACATCATCATCATCCTCCTCCGAAGGCAACAATCCCAGTGAATTACCAGCCCCCCAGACCTTTCTCAATTTGCTGGAGAACTTGGAAAATATTTCCTGTTGGGAGCAGGAAAACACGAGGAAAATTCTTTCCATGGCTATTACAAGGTGAGAAAGAGCGTAATCGGGATAATAAATTTTATTATTTTTTTCCTTTCTTTCTTCTCATCTTTACTTTCTCTCCGAGAAAAAAGAAATACTCCGGAGAAAGAAAAAAAGAGACCACACACGAGATGAAGGGAAAATATTTCTGGTTTATTTTATTGCTCTGTCCCTTTCTCACTCAGCTTTGGCTAATCGATTTAGCTCTTACTCCATCCGACGGTTTGGTTTGGTATGTCCCAGCTTGCGAGACCAAGATAAACATACTTACATAAGTTGTGTTGAAGTACACTTTAGCAAAAACCTTTTTTCCCCGGAATGTATTATTCTCTGGCAAAGTATTTAACTTGTTTGGATTTCCACTGACTTGGTTTGACTTGGCCTTACACACAAAAGGAGAGTGAGAGCACAAAAAATGACCACAGAAGTCCGGTCTCCCCAAGTCCCATTCTGTCCACTCCTCATTCTCAGTGCATTTGTCATTTACAAGAGCTCTCCAGGGAATAACCGGATTCGTTTTTTTTGGTTCCACTTTTTTCGTACTTTGCTTTTATTCCCATTGTATTCAGGGGTGAGAGGAGAGGGTTATTCCCAGTCCTCCTCCTCTTTGCTAAGTACCTCTTTTTTCATGTCTGCGCCTTTTCATTAGAAATGCTGATTATTATTTTTCTTTGTACGGATATGGATGGGGAAGAAGGATGACTGGGACTGATGATGATGTCCTTTTTGTGGAATGGATCATCTGAATAAATGGGAAGTGCTCTGGAGGACAAGCTCATTACGTAACAACAAGTCTCGTTTCCCATTTTTTTGTTCGTTTTTTTAGCTCAGGTCAATTCCGGAAAGTGGTGAGAGGAAAGAAGGAAGAAGTAAACTATGTTTTGGCAGTTCATTCTTTATTTTTCCCTGGGTGGCACTTTGGAATAGTTGTTGGATGGAGTAGCCCCACCACCACCATCAGCTTCGTCAACGACATAATCATCGTCATCCTGTTTATGTTGTTGTTTGTATTAGCCTTTTCCCCTCCACTTAAAATGAGGAAAATGGGGAGGGAGAAAGTTCAGTTTTTCTTTGGATTAGATTGCAACTATCTTTTCCAATGTTTGTTTGAATTTTCACTTCCTTTTGTTTACTTTTCTAACACTTTTTTTTTTCATTTTAACTTTCATGCTCCTGTGGGGAAAATGGAGAGTGCCATAAACGGTTGTTTTATGACTTGTCCTTTAACACTTCAAAACAGCAGAACCTATCTTTTACTTAGACTAATGCTATTGTAGACAGATGGGAGCTATCTACGATGATCATATCATATCTGGAAATCGATCGATGATTTCCATGCTGGCTGGCTAAAATGTTTTCGCATTTATTTGAGAAAGGTGATGGAAGGAAAACAAGACGATGATGGTGAGAAAAAAGAGGGAAAACGAGTGTTTTGTTGCGAGCGCTATGTTAAACGTTGCTGATGATGGAATATATTTTTTACTTTTTTTATGACCAAGCCATATTACAACTAGATTGTAATGTTGTATTCGTCTACCGGGCAGAAGGAACTATTTGTTCTGTCTTTTTTTGGTTGTTCGCTGTTTTCTCTACCTTCATCTTTATGAATTAGATAAATGGACTGTTTAACCTGGGGTCAGTAAAACGGAAGTAGACAAGAACTGCTAAAATACATTTGTTTCGACCTATGCAGGCATATGAGTGTGTGAAAGGTAAACAATAAACCCTTCCCTTTTAAAATGAAATTCAGATGAAAATTTGGAAAGGACCAGAAAAAAAGCACCCGGTGCGGCTTTTCTTTTCTTGACTGGCATTCATACATTTATCCCAGTCACCAAGCCCTTCCGTCTAATAGGACTTTATCCTTCCCAAAAGGACATTGCATTTCTCTCCATAATATTATCCATTCTAATGCTGATCCTCATCCTGCTTAAGTTCACTTTCACGTCTTGTCTGATTGCCGGAGTCTGTGAGTTTGAGGTGGTGTTCGTATGATCATATCATGACATGACTGACTGTACAATGACTGAAATAAGTATAGGCTTAAAGATATTATGCGAAAGGGAGGGAAATCGTAATAAATACGACGAACCAACCAACCAACCAACTCCAGAGTGGAATGAATGCACAGAGATGGTTTCCGTTCGTTAGTCCCTTTTTTCTTATTCTTTTTTGCCCTGGAGGGCCGTTGTCCTTTTCTTCTTTTACTTGTACGATTGGAATCGTGAAGTCGGTGGTGATGATGATGATACCGGAGGAGAAAGTTTCAATTCTTTTTCCTTCTTTCCATTCCCATTTATATACATACATGAGCATAGATAGATACAAGTATAAGTGAAGCTATATTTAATATCCGACTTACCTTCTTAAGTTTTCTCCTTTTAGAGGAGCAGCAGCAGCAGGCCCAACCCAGGAAAAAACTTTCCCCTTTAAAAAGAAAACTTTCTTCTTTTTCTCTTTCTACTTTTTATTACTTACAACTTACACATGACTTGACTCAAACTGGGATCATCATCATCATTTGGAGACTGATACTGTTGCGCTGGTTGGTGGTGGAAGCTGGATATAGTATGTAGTAGCGGTAGACATTGTTGTTTTCTCGAATTTGTTTGGTTTGGCTTGGGCATGGATAAGACAAGACATGCTGGCATGGATTCATACATGGCTTGCTAGTTCGGATTATGGATCCAGGGTAGGATTGTGGAATGGAAATAGGTACTTTCCGATTACGTATTTTCCACACAGTTCACTTCACTTTTATATTCCTTCTACTTTGTGGAGTGATTGGGGAACGGTAAAAGAAATGTGGATGGAGAAGAGCAGAAAAAAAGTTTTTTTTAGTTTTTTTTTGTAGGGAACCATGTTATGTATTTTTTTGCGGTTGATGTTGTTGTCTGTTTTTTTGGGGTTGATCATGTTCGCAAATTTTTTATCGGGAAAGGTTTGTTCAACAAAGTTGGACGTGAGATTGGAATAAATGTTCAAGTTTACTTTTTATGTTCGGGGTAATGTGAGAATGTGGAAATGGTTTGTGAAGAATAAAAAACAGGGCTTCGAGTGGAATTCGGGTGTATTGGATGTGACATGACTTTAAAATAGGCCTGTTTTTTATTGATTGTTCATGCAAATTTTTATCTTTTTTTCTTTCAGAGAGCTCCGTAATCAAATGAGTGTCCTTTCCACATCCGGCACATCCAGCTCAACCCTGCCCTCCATGACGTTCGACATTTTAAACCTGGTTCGGAAGCCACTGGAGCCCCCATCCTCCACATCTCTGAGTCCAGGTGGAAGTGGTAACGGCCCTGGACAGACATTCTCCGGGTCCCACACTTCAAAACCGGTGCTGGAACGGGAGTGGCGTAAAGTTGGGAGCATTTCTCCAGCCAAAGCTCAAGTTCAGCTGGAGACTATCCGATGGCCTGGAGGAGGGATATTTGGTCCAGGGGAGAGACCCTCCAAAGCGTACAGAGTTGTGACCATCGTAAGCCCCCCATTCGTGATGGAGACGGAGGCTGAGGATAATCGAACTTGTGTGAAGGGGCTGCCTTGCCTAAAAGTCCGGACGAAGAACAAGGTACCTCCACTCCACAACCAGCTTTTTTCTTACTTCTTAAAAGCCATTTTCTTATCGTCAAACGGAGAGAGAGAAAAATGTGAAAAGTAAATATTGAGAAAGAAAAATTGGAAGGATGGATGGATGGATGGATGAAAATTCCAAATCGATTTTTACCGTCTCTTGATCTTACAGAGAGAAAAAAAAAGAAAAAAACCTGGATGGAATTTTTTTCTTCTCATTTTTATTTTTTCTAAAAGCGGCTTGACTTTCACTGACATTGACTTCTTTCTCATTCTGTTCTGATCCTGATATGATCATCATGTGCTGATTTGATATGAGCTCTGTTTTTTGGTGTTTTCTTGATAGGACGATTTAGCTCTAATATTTGCGGATTTCGAGAGGAGGAAATCATCCGCGGCGTCTTATACTCTGGCTTGTTGTGATGGACTGGCTATGGACTTGCTGGCGAGTGTGGCTCGTGAGCTGAAATTTGAGATTGATCTCTACCTCGTCGTGGATGGCTACTTTGGATCCAGAAATGTAAGTGTGGGATTGGAATAGATGGGAGAAGAGGAGTGTTATTTGAAATTATTTGACTTTGCATTTGCTCCCTGTTTTTATTATTATTACCTATGTAGTATGTTTCATTTGCTTTGTTGCGGTCAGTTTATTTTGTTTTATATAGATGCTCGTATAACCATTTTTACTCATGAAGTAAGTATTATGAACCATGTTGGTTAATAATATATTAGTTTAGCATGACAGCAGTTCGTAATTTTTGGGTCATTGCTAAATTATCTAATAAATTTGTTTTCTTTATAATTTTTTTTCCTTTGTCTATTATTCGTGATTCATCCATGAATCCCTATATGCCTTATTTACATCGAGATGAATTTCAATTGTTTCAATTGCTGGTTCTTGAGGAGTGTTAAATCAGAATTTGGGTTGTACTTGTCTCCCAACATATGTAAACTGCCATGGACTTGAGATGAGATGAGTTCCAGAAAAGCTACACATTTAGGTATGTAGGTAGGTAGGTACGTATGCTAGACACAACTTATTTCGCAAATAAATACTGTTCCCGTTCGCACTAGTAAAACTCGCAAACATCGGATTAGGAATTCGAGTGGCGTACGATGTTCTTGTCAAAGCTCATTTACAAACATTTTACTACCGTTGCCAATCTTCCCATTCATTTCCTCTCTGAATGGGCATGCATACCTATAGCCTAGGCTTCCCATTGTTCTAGCTTCCATCCACCTTACTACGACTTTGACAAAGATTCTGGATGTCCTTAACTAAAGTCTGGTTTCTTTCATCATCATTTACTAGATTTTTTTTCTTCTTAAAATGGAAGACAGAAACTACCCATGCCAATTTTACCAGGGCAAAAAAGAATATTGTCAAGCAAAGGAAAGCGCTTTTAAATCAAGCCACTTTTTAACTTCAACTTTCTCTCTCTTTTCTCATTTAAAAAAAACTTCCTTCTCTTTTTTCTTTTTCGTCTTCCAATGCATAATTTTTCCCTGTCTCTTTCTCTCTTCCTCTCAACCAGTCTGTCTGCCTTCATTCCAACTAACTGACTGAGACTATCCTTGAATATATTTAGATTAGAAAGGCAAGGAGAAGAAAATTTTGATAGCGTATGCCATCCACGACTCCCAAGTCAAAGCACAAGCACGTTCCCCTCTCCTCCAGTCAGCCAATATCAAATGGAAAAGAAAAGCAGCACATCACATCACACAAGCCTACTTATAGCTGCCGATAAACCTCCTTAACAAATAGTACCTTATGACATGATGATAACATGACCTAAAACATATCCATACGCAGTGCAGTGCAGGGGAGAAAGAAAATGAAATCCGGAATTGGTAGTGAAGACACGCTTGCTTCTCAGATTTAATAAAGTTGTGTGCCGAGTGCGTATGTGCATGCATCCCTGTTCCTAATAAACTGCTTCACAAAAAAAAACTGATGAAATGAATTGGAGAAAAGTGAAGAGGAGGAGAGGAAAATCCTCACTTGAAAAAAATGTAAAGTCTAAATAGAACAGCCTTGAATGGCAGCTCCCTCCATGTTCCCTCCTCAAAAGCCCAGTTGAAAAAAATTATAAGTATGTGTTCAGGTGCTCCATAAAAAGAAAGGTGTATGGCCTGGTATAGCTTTCTCCTCTTATCTTTCCCCTCCTGAACAAATGCGGGAACCCAGAACAAGAACCAGATAGGGAAAAGGGAACTGATTGAAAAAGCCGGCCCAATATTGTGAAACCATTTTTTATGTATTGTTGGAAGGAACCCTTCCACGCTCCGCTGATTTGACAGCTCAATTGAAATATCCAATGTCGTACTTTTCCCAGTGAAAGCAGCCGAAAAGCTGCCTTACCATACCATAAGAAAAAATAGATGTGTAGTAAGCAATGGATGTATTTTATGTACTCAAATACCCAAGTGATCTGATGCAATACAGTAGTTTTGAGGGGGGGAAGAAGAAGAGGATGACACAATCCCGATCATATCATTTCACTTTAGAAAAGGGAAAAAAAAGGAAGAAGATCCGCTTATTTTCTTACAAGAAGGAGAATGGGATTATTTCCTGCATATGGTTAGCTATGCTTATGGTATGGTAAAGATGTGTGGCGGTGGTACAAATGCAAAGAACAAGTACGGTTCTTTTTTTCTTTCCAAGTTTTTATTTTTTTTCTACGGGTGGATGTGGATATTTTGGTGACAGGGGAGAGGAAGATAGTAGTACAGATCTCGGAGTACCGAGAGGTTTGAGACTATATTTTGTATTGATATTGATTCACTTTATTTTCCACACATATTCCTTTGGGGATTCCAGCCCTGTATATGTATGTGCTTGATATTGCACGAGTGCATTTTACGGATTGCTAAGAATCGGCAAGAGCCTGGGCCAGAACCATGTATGGATATTGTACTTTTGCGGGTTGCGTAAAGTTACTCTACTCTAGACTGGAATGGGGTTGGATTTTGATTTTCGAGCAAAAGTTTATTTTTTTATGTTGTTTATAGGGAAAAATTCCCTTTTTCAGAGATGATGTCATGTTCACACATGTGTGGGCACGGAGAAAGCAAGCAGTGAATTTTGACAATGCACCGGAGACGAACAAAAAACCAAGGATAATTTAAAATATATTGATTTTACTTACACCTTATTTCCGGCAAGGTGGGAGGGACAGAATGATATATGTCTGTATGATAATGACGAGTAAGTGGGAAAAGTCGGGTTTGGTTTGGAAAGTTTTGTGATTTTTTTCCATCAATTTTCAAATCATAAAAGCAAATAGTATGCTTTTATTATGTTGATATTCCCGCTAAATTTTCTTTCTAAGTATCTCATTATGCAGAGGAAGTTTTATCGTCAAATCAGTCCATCTTAATAATAATAATAATATTTTAAGTTGGGAGAAAGTTAGGTTCATAAAAAAGGATTCCAATTTTTATCACAACTTCTCACATCTCAATCAATTCCGACTTTGTACTTTTTTGGACAGAAGCAGGACCAAATCTTTTCGAGAAAAAAAGTGATTCTTTAGAAAATTTTCTTTTGCAGCAAGTTTCACTATATGATCATCAATCAGAGGGGAAAGTTTTTTAATCCCTTCCCATTTTCTGGCTTCAATGTCAGTTATGGACTCTTTCTGAAGGGAAAAAAACATGCTGTATTTTTTTCCTGTGTAGATTTTTCCATTACTTCTTGATACAACAGATTAAAAACTAACGATCAGTTTTGCTTTGGCCTATTCCGAGGGTAATTAAGAAATTTGTGACAAGATTTAGAGATTTCGTTGATCAGAAACCATTCCATCTTCATCCTTCTTCTTTTATGCTCATTCTACTTTTCATTCCATGTTATTAACTCAAGCCAAGACTGTTAAAGGGATTTTTCCCTAGAGTTTTTGAAAAATCCTGCTGAAAATATTTTTATATGAAGTTTTTAAAAACATTTTATATCTTACTTCCTGTCCATCTTAACTTGATATAATGAAGATGAGCAACTGAACTTGACTGCCAGTGAGCAGCTCTACTCCTAATGCAGTTATTGAGTCGTTTTTACAAAGAGAAATAAGATATGATGCCTAGGTATGAAGGTATGTAATCTTAAGAAGGATCCATCACCGGGCAAAGTATAAAGTAAACAAACGAGACCTGCATGGAATGAAAATGTTCACTTCTCATACTAAACATTGCATAGAACCAGTATATTTACTTTTGGGATGTGTTATTCTTCATTTTCCTTCTATTTAAGTTATTCCTCTATAAAAAGAGCATTTTCATCAGCTTAACCAGAGTTATTGCTATCTTTTTCATAAGTAGGTAGATGTATGTCTATTGAGATGCAATACGGGACCAAGGATGCATCATGATATGCGGTGTGGTCTTGAGTGAACGTAGACTAAACATGGAATGCCTTCCGGCTAACAGAAAGTCTGGCTTTTTCTCTGTTATGAATGAAGAAGGATATTTTTTTAGGAAGGAACAGTTTTCATTACTCATTCTATGTAGGAAAAATTTCGTTATGAAGAAGGAATTCCTTTGCCGGGTATAAAAGTTAAAAATCATATCTCCGTTGTTTTTTTTTTGTAAATCCAAGCATGTGAAAAGAGCGGTCCTAGGTTATTGTGCATAAAAAATATGTGCATATATACGCTGGTGTATATTGGGAATGTGCATACCGGAATTG
>JAQIWX010000220.1:0-21902 GCA_034696785.1 Lepidocyrtus cyaneus | reverse complement strand
CTAGGTACTTATCAGTATCAGTATCAGGATGATAATAATGATGACAGAGACTTTGAGTATAATACTTTACAGCACAACAAGAAGATCGCACAAAAATTTGCCCACCCACCAAGAGTATATCATATTTAATCTAAACAAATTTTCATAATAAATGTTTCCTTTTTGACTCTAGACTAGAGGCTCGGTCGGACTCGACTCTGCCAATGCAATGCAATCGCAATCGCTTGGGATCACTCGACTCGCATCGCATGCATAAAATCCCCTTCGTCAAAAACCTCTTTTGTTGTGGGTTTTGTGGTTTCATTGTTGCATGGCACATGCACATGCCACGGTATTTATGTGTACAAAATACAGATATACCTTGAATACAGCTGGTTCTTTTGTCTCGGATGAAAGTAAAAGTGACATGTTGACTTTGCACTGACATTTCATTCACTGCAGCATTGTAAATTAGCAGCGCAGCGTTTTTTCTGGTTTGGATTTTCCCCAGTCCAAGGTTGAGTTAGTTCACCAAAATGTGAACTGGATTTTGTGCAGCTTTTTCCCCTTATTAATTAGTTTGGGGAATTTGGAGCTCTTCCGTGTGTGATTTGTAATTAGTCAAATTAGGCGTATCGTTTCAGGATACATAATAGTTAAACGCACAAGGAGGGGGGATAAAGTGCCGCTGGAGCTCTAGTCAACTAGTGAATTTTTGTGGTTGTTGGGACGAGAAGGATGAAAAATGACATTTTATTCTGTGACCTGACCTGTTGTGAGGGAAAATTGCCATGAACAATGACATGGCGTAAATCATTGTCAATTGTTGGAAGTAATCGTTTGTTTAGATAGTTCGTTTTATTTAGTAGAGTCGAGTAGGTTAATTAGTTCGTAAATAGAGGTGATTTAGTTGATAAGATGGCGATTGATGATGTGGGGAATGGCGTTGGTGGACGGACGACGGCTATTCCGGAAGGAGGGGTCGGATTTTGGAGACAAACCAGGTTGCTGGTGGAGAAGAATTGGAGATGTAAGATAAGAACGGACAAGAAGAAGCTGCTGGGGGTGAGTTTATGCTTATATGATGTTTAGGATTTCTATTTATTTAGTAACTACACCCGATTTATAGTTTGAATTGATTGTTGATTGACTTTCTCTTTCAGGAAATATTCCTCCCTGTTCTGTACCTGTTTCTTTTAAGTTTCCTGGTGAAAAGTCAACCGAAGACTGTTTATCCTGCTGAGACTGTTGAGGACCCTCCAGTGAGCATTTTGGAGGGCCTAGGGACCACCACAACTTCACTAATAAGTGTTGTTCCTGATTCAACAGAAGCTAAAGATATTTCTCAGCGAATGCTGGAGATATGGAAGCAAAAGGCTCACCTCTCCAGGGAGCTTACCTTTATGTATTACGCCACCCTGAAGGAGCTTGAAGATGCTCACCTTAATGGAACGAAGGGGACCGACCTTGCAATTGTCTTTTTGCCGATCTCACCAGCAAACAATGTTAGTTTTAGCTACACAATCATGACTGAAGCTGGAGGGTTATTTTCGCCTCCATCCACAAGGGACAAGATGACAGGCCTGGACACTTGTCGGAATCGAGACTCAAGGTCACCACTGGAGTTTCCGTCATCTTGTCCAGTGAATGGGTATTTTTATTCTGGATTTCTGGCCCTGCAGTATTTAGCAGATCAAGCTTTACTCCAGGTAGGTTTCCTAGATTTGCAAGATCAATTATAGAATTGCCTAAAATAAAATAAATGGGCTCAGGTTTGCTTTACGTTTAACTTTTCAAATAGTATTCAGGAGCGATGGATTCCGATGGGAACTTTCCCGATGTCAATATTCAAAACTATCCGAAACAGGCTTACACGGAAGGTAGCTTAATTAATGATGATGAGAGCCTACTTTTTATATTCAGTATATCATTCTCATCTTCAAGCATTAACTTTTTAAAAATATCTTTTACAGGAATGTCAGCCTTTCTAAGAGCCATTATACCTCTTTATTCTGTGATCCCAATGGCGCAACTGATTAACAGTTTACTTGTCATGATTGTAACTGAAAAGGAAGATCGGATAAAAGATGGATTTCGTATGATTGGAGTGGCTGACGGGGCATACTGGTAAATTAAATATTTATTGTATCTATTTTCCAATTAGCATTCTGGCTTGCTGCCGAACTTTAGATAACTTTGACTTTTGTAATTTGACACAGGCTGAGTTGGTTCTCAGTTTACGCAGCTATCATCGGAGTTCTCTCGGTTATGTTCACTCTAGTGATGCATTTTACCAATGTGTTAACCAATATCAATATTGTTCTACTATTCTTGATTTTCTTTCTGTTTGGATTGTCTGTTATTACGTTTGCTTTTGCTCTTACACCTTTCTTTCACAAGCCAAAGGTAAAGTTTTATTTAAATTACCCAAAATGGTTGATTGATTTGATTTTAAAATTTTGATTTCATGAAAAATCTTATCGAGTGTTTGTGTTTTTTTCCTATTTACAGACCGCTGGCGTTGTTGGTACGTTGATTATGCAATTTTGCGGAATGCTGTTTATGCTTCAGACGTTTTTGAAAACTCCAACGGACGCATTTCTTCTTCCTTTGAGACTAATAAGCTCATTAGCATTTACAACTGCTTTGGATGAGGTACGGTTTCTATTTTCTATTAAAAAAAATCATTCTACTAAAAAATAAGTATAGGTTATTGTTTATGGTTGATAATTGTGTTTGTTTGTGATAGGCCTGCGAATATGAATTTCATGGCGGAGTTGGCTTCAGTGATCTCCTCCCCGGCCGGCGTGGCGCACGAATCTTATACTCTTTGATTTTTATTTGTTTTGATACTGTTTTCTACGGAATTATTGCCATATATCTGGATAATGTTATTCCTAGTAAGTTTAATCACATGAAATTACCTAGCCTAGTCCTATGTTTTATCTACGAAAGTCTGCAATTGTTATGATTTTGTATTTTTCAGACGAGTATGGAGCAAGAAAGCACCCATTGTTTTGCTTCACATCCTTGTTTTCCAGACCAGATAATTCAATGGGTTACGTTGTAAGTTTTTTGCCCTTGCACGACTAATTTTTTAGCTGTATGAATTAAATTAGGTATGACGGACGTATTTCATTTTGTAGAGGAGCAGCTTAAGTCAAGAAAATATTAATGAAAGCAGTCATAACCCAAACGTTGAAAGCGTGCCAGCATCCATGCTTGGAAAGGAAGCAATTCGAATTAGAAATGTTCACAAAACTTATACTTCCTTGTTTGGATCAACTAAAGTGAAGGCTGTAAAAGGAATATCATTGGACATTTATGACGGCCAGATCACGGCGATTTTGGGAAAGTAAGCTTGGATTGTATATTTTGTGGTTTTTAACTGATTACTGGTATTAGTTGAACTTTGATTTAACCTAAAATCTTTATTTTTTCTTGCAGAAATGGAGCAGGTACTTCGAGGATATACGTTGCATAAAGTCAATAAAGATAACGCTATGATCGTTGGCGAAACTTATAAAAATATTTCTACTCCCTGTTTTTAGGTAAATCAACTCTGTTTAGCATCCTTACTGGGCTAGTTCCACCTTCCAGTGGGAATTGCACCGTGTTTGGGATGAATACCAGGTAAACCACAGGAATCTAAAACGCACGAAATGAAAACCGATGAAGTTTGATGTTGGCAAAACTAACTTATCATTTGGCAATTTTGTAGTGATCCTGTTGAAATGGATAGGCTAAGAAGAATCACTGGAGTATGCTTGCAATCTGATTTACTGTTTCCATCTTTAACGGTGGAAGAACATTTGGAGCTTTATGGAAAATTACGGGTACCGGAGATCAATAATATTAACTGACTTTTGTATTGGATTTGAATAAAATAATTATACGGGAAGATTTTTTGTGTCTTAAGGGCTTGGATGGAGATGCTCTAAGTAACGACATCCATTCACTGTTGCAAGACTTGAAGCTGGCTGAGAAAGCCAATACAAGAGCGGCCAATCTCAGTGGAGGTCAGAAAAGGAAGTTATCCGTGGCGATTTCTTTAATTGGAGACCCGAAAATAATTATGTTGGATGAGCCTAGCGCAGGGTATGTGGACTGAACTGAATATGAGAAATTCTTCAATTCTATGAGAATTCAACGATTTTGTATAACAGGAGTCTCTTATTAATAATTGATAGAGTTGATCCAGTATCCCGACGCCATTTATGGTCACTTTTGAAGAGAAAGAAAGAAGGCAGGGTACGAAGTGTTAACTCAATACTGTAGTATTTGCTGATAATTTGTATTGAAAATAATCACTTTATGTGTTTGTTTGTTTTTCTACAGGTAATATTATTGACGACTCATTTTCTTGGTAAGTGTTTACATTATTTTAAATAATAATTACAAACAAAAACTAATGATTTTAAACGAATGTATTCTTATCGATTAATTGGGGGTACCTGTGCTACAATTTGATTTCAGACGAAGCCGATTTCCTTGCCGATCGAAAAGCTATAATACAGGAAGGTGTTTTGAAGTGTCACGGGTCTTCGCTATTTTTGAAAAACAAATTTGGAGTTGGATATCACTTAACGTATGTTTAATTATCAGAAACTCATGAGAAATTCTAATATCTAGTCAGTTTGATAACTAGATAGATAAATATTTAATTTATTTTTATAGGCTTGAAACGGAAGGACCATTTGACGCAGGAGACTCTGATTCTATCGTTCAGAAGTGGCTACCACAAGCCTTATCATCTAAACATGTAATAGGAAGAGAGATCAAATATTGTTTACCACATTCTGAAGTCCACGTATTTGCAGATTTGTTTAGCGATCTCGAAAAGTTGATAGAAATGCCTCAGTCATCGTTTAAAAGTTATGGAGTGTCGATGACCACATTAGAAGAGGTACGAACCTGAAATGCATACATACATCGATTGAAAGTACTCAATCGTAATAATCATGAACTTTTTTTATTAGTTTTAAACAATTACTTTATTTATGCTTTTTTAAATTGCTTCAAGGTGTTTTTGAAAATTTCAAATGATGCTTGGGAGGACAAGAATAAACCTGCAATCGATGAGGAAAACGGAAACCCAAATGTTGGCGACAACAATGAAGAATGCAATTTAATCCCGGACTTGTCAGAAATTAAAATTAACTTTGCGGAATCTCTGTGGGTATTGTGCCTTTTGAGAATTCGTCGGCTTATACGAAGCCCACAGTCTTTCTTCTTTATGATAGTGATGCCTTCAGTGTTAGTTGCGGTTGGTTTAGCATTGATAAAAGCGCAAACCATTTCTATGGAAGGGGAACTTATGTCCTTCAATTTACCAAAAGGTTAGCTTAAACTTTCCGTTCTGGATATTTTTTAGCGCTTAACAAGATTTTCATTGTATTAATCAAGGAATTTCGTGATTTCAGATATTTATTCCGATGAAAACCAAAGAAGACTTGCTATCAGTTCCATTAACCCAGCCCCCGATCATCTATTAGATTTCTTGAACGTGAAGGGTTTCAGCTCGAGCAACTATTCTGGAAAGTACTCTGACTTATTACAAACTAAACTCAGTGACATTGGAACAATGGCAGCGATTTCGTTTTCCAAAAGCGAAGATCTTGCAAAGTTTAGTATTAATGGAACATTTCTACACTCTCCTCCGTTGCTTATAAACATGATGAGTCAGTTTTATTGGTAAGCTCATATTTGAATCTTGTCACACTTGCTTATTATTGTCAGTACTTTTGATGCTGAATTTACCATAAATTACATGTATTTATAGGGGCAAATATTCCAACAATGCAACTTTAAATGCTACTACAAAGTCATTTGCACCAAAGAAGTCTGCAATTAATGCGAGTACATTTTATGCAGTATTTTTGATTGGACCATCTTTCACATTTGCTGCTGTTGGAATGGTTATGGAACTTGTTAAAGACCGTGAGGTAACAGTTTCTTCTAAAATATATAGTGAAACTTATAACAGTCCAATTATAACATGCATTATGTATAATCTATTTAATTCTTATATTCTTGTAGATCAATGCAAGGGACCACTTGAGAGTCAACGGAGTATCCTTTGGACTATACTTCTTATCATTTTTGATCGTGTTTGGAGTTCTGTCGGCGATTGTGACGTTTATGCAGATATCATTAATATACATATTCGCTATACCGTCCTTCATGAACCCGTACGCTTTAACTGTCACAATTGTGCTGCTCTTACTCTTCATCCCTTCGTGTTTGCTCTTCAGTACTGTGTTTTCGTACATGTTTGATCGGCTGGAGTCGGCGCAGTCAATTTTCTCCCCAGTAAGTTCTTGGATGGGAACGATCGTGGGGATAGTTGTAAGTTTTATTCAACAAATTACAGAAGAATAACTGTTTAACAGACAACTGGTTGGTGGAATTAATTTGAGTTTTTAAATGTGCAGATAATTGTAATGGATGGTTTGAGTGAACTTTCCGGAAACAAAAATGTTCTAATAGCACATGCAATTTTTTCTGCCCTGGACGTGTTCTACATACCGTTCGGGATATTCTATTGGGTCAACAAGCAATACACTATTTGCACTATCAGAGACACTTGTGATCAACTGAGCTTTAAAGACTATATGGGATCAGAAATCATCATAATGGCTGTATGCCTTCTAGTTCAAATACCGATTTTCGCACTAGCCGTTATTGTGGTCGATGTTGTAAAATCGGAAGGAAAGCCAATGGCAGTGATTCGTGCAATTTTTGTAAGATGAGTTTAAAATAACTATGAATCTGCAGTGTTATTTAATGTAAAAAGTGGTATCGTACCTTTATAGTGCAATTAATAATGGTTGAACTCAATCTTTTCAGATGAAGAAAAAGAGTGACCTGAACTTAAGCCAAATGAACATTCTGAGTGAAGAAGATTACGAGGATTCTGCCTCTGCAATTGAGGAAGATGTCTTGGTTGAAAAAACTCGAGTGTCAAACCTCTTGAATGGTACTGCTCCCAGAGATAATTCAGTTGTGATTGTTAAGGTAGTTTAAATTATGATTTACCATAAAATATATTGGGTTGTAAATGAGGATTGCAACTGATTGAGGAAAAATAATTTGCCCGTAGAACTTGAAGAAAACTTATCTGCCCACCAGAAGCATCAAAGATCGTTGCAAAAATAGAAATACGAAAGGTCATCAAGCCCTCAAAGGCATTAATTTTGCTGTTGAAAAAGGGGAAGTATTTGGGTTATTAGGACATAATGGTAAACACTTTTTTATATAGGAAATAGGTAGACATACTTTTATATTGCCATTTGTATCATTTTATACAGTTTAAAATAATTGATCATGTTTGCATTTATTTATTATGTCGTGTCTTTTATTAGGAGCCGGGAAAACTACGGCTATGCGAATCATTATTGCACAGGAAAGTGCAGATAGCGGCAGAGTCCGTCTTTGTGGCTCGGATATTGATTCCAGCTACTCTGACGCATTTCTGAAACTTGGATATTGTGCCCAACATGATCCGCTGTGGGAAAATATCAGGCTGAAAGAGCACCTGGAGCTGTATTCTGTCATTCGTGGAATACCCAAAAGCATGAGAAAACGGTTAGCTGAATATTTCTCGACTCCTTGCGCCTCGTCACATTTTACATTAACGAATCTAACGAAGTACTATGGCTTACCATTTTTAAATTTTCAGAGTGTTAAGTCAGCTTGTAAATGGTTTACAAATTCAAGAGCATGCTAGTAAGAAGGCTTCTCAGTTATCAGGAGGAACAAAGCGAAAATTAAGTTATGCAATAAGCATACTGGGCATACCGAAAATTGTTCTATTAGATGAGCCTTCAACTGGTAAAAATGCGCTGCATTGTATTCAACTAAAACACTCCTGCAAATGAAATGTGAATCATGAAACTAAGAAATTAAATTCTATTTTGACAGGCATGGATCCCCAGTCTAAGAGATTTTTATGGAACACGATATTGGGATCTTTCAAAGGTTTTTAATGGCACTTGGTTTTTATTATTGCTCATTTTAACGGAGGTATGTTGTTTGATGTTTTTTATTATGCCTTATTTGACACAGAGTCTAGAGGCGCTATTTTGACAACGCACTCAATGGAGGAAGCCGAGATTTTATGCACCCGAATAGCAATCTTGGCAAAGGGATCACTCATTTGCATAGGATCCCCACAGCACCTTAAATCAAAGTACGGAAAGGGATATATGCTTGAAATCAAGTTGAAAGCAGAAGAAGCTACTGGCAGCGTGCAAATTGAAACGTCAGCGGAAGAAAGATATGCTTTTGTGCATCAAAACTTTCCTGACTGCACTGTGAATGAAATTTTTAACGACAAAGCAGTATTTTCGTTACCTACAACTAGTGTCAAATCTATTTCTCAAGCTTTTGCTTTACTAGAAAAACGTAAGTCCTTTAAAAAAATATTATTAGATAAAAAATTGTCTTCCTAATTGCCGATATAGATTGTGGAGTTATATTTATAAAATCGGGTTTATTTTATAATTTCAGTTAAGATTGAAAACAACATCGAGGAATACTCTTTCAGTCAAACAACACTGGAGCAAATATTCCTTCAGTTTGCCAAAGACGAGGATGATGAGGATGACAATGCAAGCGTAGCCGAAGATTCTGGTCATGATAGACCAACTGGTAGATGTTAAGCTTTATTTGTTTGTAAATTATGTTTTTATTATTTAATCGTTATGTAGTCACTTATATCAAAGACGGGGACCTACCTACTTAATAAAACCAAATAGCTTTCCACCAACTTTCACCTGTTACTTACGTACCTATATACAGTTTCATGATGCCCCACAATAAGCTTTATCGCCAACATTTATTTCATTTGCCTTGCCTTTTATATTGGATTTAGGAGTATATCTCCTGCATTTCCATCAGTTCCATCCGGTAAAGGCAAAGTAGAATATTCTCGCTAGTATAAGTAAAGATAGAATCACAACAATTAAATTTCTAATAATCGCCTGTAAATGCCTGAAAAATGTTCGATTTAAACTTTAAAATGATAGAAACGATACCTTGCTTTTGGTAGCAGCACAGCAGAAAACTTTCTCATAGCTTTCCCTGAAGTCATCTGCAACTAAACCATACAGCATCGGCAACACTGCAGATTTTGCATAGGCGAGGCAGCCGGCAAGTAGAAAGAGATACAACACAGTGTTTGAATGGTTGGAGTAAGGATCCATAAAAATCCCCAGATACATCTAAACAACGAAATTTAGGAAACATTAATTTATTTCATCGCATAACTGCATAAATATTTTGTAGTTGGTAGTAGATGCATATTTTTTTTTCAACTTGATCGTACCTGTACGGCCCAATATGGAGCCCAAAACAGGAGGAAAATGGCTATGACAATTAAAGCCAGCCTTGTTTCTTGGATTTGCTTGTCCGACAATGTAAAACGTCCTCCTCGTACTGCTCGTAAAATTAGCAGAATACAAAAAATGAAGGTCAATAGTCCCGGAATCGCATATCCAAATGAAAACGAGTAAATGATAAATCTAGCTTCTCCGGTCGTTATGTAGCTGTCAGTGGAGTCCGAGTCGGGCCAGAAAATATTACAGTTTGTCTGTAAATACAAAAGTAGCATAGTTTTTGTACTCAACTAACATTTACGAAAGCACATAATATAGCAAATGGTTTTAATTGTAGGAATATGGATCATAATGACGTACTTTGCCATCTATTTCCAAAATATTTGCATATGTAACAATCGGGATTAAAAGGATGGCTGAAAGTGTCCAAGTGATTCCAATTATAATTCCCGCACCAACTGCACTTCCACCTTTTTGGTGACAAACCCTCATGTACCTAAACATTCCAAAAATCTTGGGCAAAACTAATGAATTGATCAAAGATGGCTTATCAGGTACAGCTTTTCATTCAAATACCTATCAGCCGACATGCACAAAAGTAACATACAATTTGTGATCTGGTTAATACTCGTCGATGCAAAATACGCTTTGCAAAGAAAACGTCCAAACGGCCACTCTCCAATAACGGCGGTCCTCACAAGAAATGGAATCCCAATTAGAAAGCAGACATCGGCTATGGCCAAGTTTGCAATGTAGAGATTAGGGACTGTCCTCATCTTCGAAAATCTCCCAATCACATACACAACAAGTATATTTCCGGTCAAACCCACTAGACAAACGATACAGTAGATAATCTTGACGGCAAGATGAAACCATTCTGGGGGCCCAAATGTCTCTGAAATGAAAGACAGCTCTCCCTCTTCCAAACCCGTTTGAAAAACATGGAAGCATGGATGATTGGGATGCAGATTTTCTAAAAATTCCAGTCCATGCTCTGACTCTAAAGAACTGAAACAATCACTTTCTACCAAACTGGAGGTTGTGCTGGAGATTGAGGTACTCATGATTGATTGATTCCGCCGGTTAACGGTCTACGCTTACGTTTCCGGGTAGCCACCTTAAGAATAAGTTATGCTGATATTTTAATTCTGAATATTCCTGAATCGAATGGTGATCCTCCAGTCACAAAACCTTTTTTCTAGTTAATGAAAAAGCGATCAAAAAAGACCTAATCATATTTCTTCATGGATGATTCATTTCATTTCCAATGTCATGTATGTGTATGGACTAACATATATTAGTAATGCATATAAACTATGGATGTAGATAGAGTAAATTTATTACTTTCAGTTGATGATGACGAATGATGTTAAATAAATATAGTTGAACTGGGATTGTGAGATGAAAGTGTGAAAGATTATCTCACTCATCCCAGAAACGTAAGTCGTTGCGATGTTGCGAACATGATGGTTGTAGATCACGAGTGACTATGTGAGCGGTTATGCTATCATCGTATTTTTATCATTTCGCAGAAAGCCAAGCTGACCTCTCCCATCTCAACTGTTTGCATAGGTAATACTTTATGAAAATGGGAGATGTCAATGTGAAGCTCATTTTGTTCTGACCTTCCTAGAGATGAATTTTGGCCCAAAAGCAACTACAAACAGTACTACCTAATAAAATGATTAGATTAGGTATATCGAGTTGCGCAGGTAGACGTATTCCAGCAACGTTTCAAATTGCCCCAGAAAGGTTACTTAGGTATGCAAAAATGAACGAATGGTTTGTTTTGCCATTGCATTGATTACATAGCTAGAGTTTGTTTGGAAATATGGAATATGTATTAGCAAGTTTCGTTTTTTCAAGGTTTAGTAATAAATAATGGAGAACGATAGTCAATCTTGAAAACCCGCATTATTATTTATGTGGCATGACGCAAACAGATTAGATAATCTCTGAACAAAGTGAACAAAGCGATTGATGGCGATATAATAAGTAATAATAATTATGGTAAATTATATTTAGAAGCAATTGATAATACTGTTAAAATGTTTTAAATTTACACTTAACTACTTACAGCAATACGCAATTAAGTGGATGATCATTTAACTTATATTATAAAAGTATTACTTTTTTGAAATATTTAATTGCGTAGTACTTTCTAGAAGTTTGAAATATCTAATAATCTTTATGAATACTTTTAAAATATGTAAAGTAGGAACAGTTTTTATGGACAATCCAGTATCAGAAGAACGGACCGCAAATTTACAATTTTAGCACTTCTACAACAGTAGACAGGCCAGAGAACTAACCATAACCTATCTTAACTCCGACCATTGAACAATATATATTTCAACATTGCGCAATGATCCGGAAAGGAATACAACCGGTTTCTGGAAAAATACTAGGAAAATAGGAATGTGAATACAAATATTAAATTGTAGAAGCGAAATTGATTACAATTTTTTCACCATTGGTAATCTTGAGGTGGTAAGCCTCAAACAGAAACCACAATATACATACTTAAGGTACCTTTCTACGTTTCAGAGCTTGAGAACCTTCATCGTTTCTTCACGCATACGGAACTTCTGAACTTTTCCTAATGGAGTCTTGGGAAAGTCTTCACGGAAAAGAATGTACTTTGGGATTTTGAAATGGGAAATCTGGAAGAGCAACAAAAAATGAGCAACTCTTTACATAAATATTTTTTGCAATATCTGTTTTTGTAAAAAAAAAAAAACTGCTGCGTAGGCATTCAAGTTAGATTACTTTCGACATGATTACCTGTCCTTTGCAAAATGATTTGACTTCATCCGCACTCATAATTTGATTCTCCTTGAGATGAACCCAAGCCGCAACCTCTTCTCCCATTCGAGTATCAGGGACACCAAAAACCTGGGCTTCTTGAATTTTTGGATGGGTTCGAAGGAAATTTTCTATCTCGACTGGGTAGACATTTTCCCCTCCACGATTTATCATTTCCTTCACTCGCCCGACTATTCGGCCGTGACCACTTTCTGTCATTACGAAGACGTCTCTGGAAGCAAAAAAAAATTAGGAACAATTATAATTTTGGACTCGTTAGCCATTTCATTTGAAACCGCAGATAAAATATCTTGGTGAATCACCCAGTGTGGAACCATCTAGAAGGTTTCAAAACTTCCGAAGTTTTTTCCTTCTCCCCCCAGTAGCCTTGAGTAACGCTGTAGCTTCGGACGCAGAGCTCTCCTTCATCCCCAAGGGGCACAATATTTCCGAGCTTATCGACCAACTTGACTTCGACATGTTCTCCAGGGAAGCCTACAGTTGTGGAGGTGACATCATCAGTGTCTGATGGAAGACTTTGGTAGGCTGCACCAATTTCTGTCATTCCATAATTGCTCTGATCCAGAAGCAAAAAAATAAAATCATGCTCAATCAAAACTCATGGAGCAATCATAAACATTTTTTTTTTAGAAAAAAAAAATAGAAACATGAAATCTGTTTGTTATGTTCTTCGTGAATTATTATTTTTTTGCTCATCTTACCGCAACTAGTTTAAAAGGTAATTTAGTTTTCAAGTCGTTCACGAGCTCCTTGGAGCAAATTGCTCCACCGGTGGAGGCTACCCGCAAAGAGCTCAAGTCATAATTCTCCTTTTCCGTCACTCTCAACATGTCTGAAAACATTGTTGGAGTGCCGACAACAATGGTGCACCTAAAACAATGTAAGAGCAGCACCAGCAATCAGGAAAAATGCAGACGATGAGCAATCAATTTTTAAATGAACCACCATTTATTTATACAAGACCTACCTTTCCACTGACGACACATGAGCGATGCTATGTGGATCGTAGCCATACGAAGGGAGAACTACGGTAGCTCCATAGAGCATACATGCAAAAAAGCCAATTTGGCAACCATAAACATGGAACAATGGTACTGGAAGGCAGACTCGGTCCTGCAAAAAAAATTGTCCCATAAAAAGTTTTAATTTGAAATTTTTCCACTGTTAAGACGGAATTTGTCAGCAAGGTTATTGGAGTTAATGGGTCGTATCATTATATTGTCTATGCTGTCGGCTCAAGCTAAAATCGTGATGGAACTTTCAGTTTCTTCCTTTTTCATTTCTAATCCATGGTTTACAGGAATGCTAAATGATTGCGTTATTTTGCATTTCGTGTTTTTTTTTCAACAAGCTGTGTGTGCGCATTAATTAGACTTCACATTTATAACGCGGCTTTGTTTTCGACTTATTTGTAGCCACCCACCTTTTCTCTAATTTGTAGGCGTTTCCCAACAAACAGTCCGTTATTGACCAAGGCGAAATGGGTAATGATGACAGCTTTGGGAGACCCGGTTGTGCCCTTGGTTGTTTTAAGAGAAAGACATGGTAAAAAACATCAATTATGACATGACGGTAGTTGGATTTAATGGAACGGATTAGCATTTAATGTCATAATATGCTAATCATTACGGAAAACATTAATGAATGGATGGATTGGTACATACGGATGTGAAAAATAACGCAGTGACATCATCGAACTGAATGTCCAGTAAGTTGAGCTCATTCAAAGGGATGCTGTTGGCTCCCAACTCTAATACCTGGTTGAAGGTCAGTGTGCCCCTGGGAAGCCATATTAAGGCAAAAGATTAATTTGACTTATATTCTTCGCAGATAATAAAGCACGCTTTAAAAAAAACTTTAGTTTGCAATAATGTGTTCCTTACTTTAACCCTTCCTCCAACCCAATCACAATCTCCAACTCTGGCGCTTCCCGACTCTGTAAATGGCCTGGCTCGCTGGTCTCTAGTTCAGGGACGGATTTTCTTAAAATCTCGTAAAAATTCTGGGTACGAAATGGTCTTGAGATGACGATGCATCGAACTCCCACTTTGTTCAGAGCGTAAAGCAATTCCCTGCTTTGGTAAGCGGCATTTATGCAAACCTTTTGGTTTTTGCACACATTCGGAATTTAAACAAGGAAAGTTGGAACAGATTTCCGCATTAATACAAAAAATAGTTAAATACATAATTGCTTTTATTATTACTTTTACCACTAACCAAGATCAAGCCGGCTTTCCATGCAGCCAATTGCGTGACGTAGCATTCATACGTGTTGGGACTCCAAATGGCCAGTCTGTCACCTCGCTTCAAGCCCAAGGATAATAGACCCCGTGCCAAATTGTCCACCTTTTATAGAAGAATGTACGCAAAAATTTAAGATTCAAAATTCTTTCCTCAATAAAGTGCGAAACTCTTTATGAGGTAGTTTATTAATGACAAGCAATTATAGATGAGCTCATCCCCATTATCATATATCATTATCCAGTCTACTAACCTCTTCCTTTAACTCCCTATAAGTTTTCCTTATTCCTTGGAACGGGACTACGAGGAACTCATTGTCCCCGAATTTTCGACAAGCGTGATCCAGCAGCTCGCCAATGGTCAAACCTATCAGCGGCGTACTTCCAGGATTGCAGAAGTAGCTGATTTTCCTGCTCGTGGTGGTGTCCGCCGAAGTTGGTGGGAGGACTTGATGGTGATGATGGAGGCTGCTTTCATTATTACTATGTAGATGAAGCGAACCAAAGCAAAATGAAATGAGGACTAGTTTCAGTTTCAAGAACTTTCCATTTTTAGCAGAGAAGGTGTTAACTAAAGCCGTGTTAAATGTGTGGCATGGTCATCCTTTCCTTACACCTCCTTTTTTGGCCGAATTCTTATGACATGATTATAGTCTTTACTTCACACATGACATGAATCTGACTTGATCTGCTCATAATTTTTGACCGAATAAAGAATGAGAGATAAAAATATAAAATAGGTCTGAAGGTAAACTTCGTACTTTGAAAACAACTTTAAAGCTCTCTTTTGTCAAAAAAAAGTAAATATGGAAAAATAATAAATATATTATGACATGACATTCGAAATAATATTTGCATAAAACTGCTTGTTGAATTTCATATTATGGAAAGTGACTTCATCCCATTGTCAGTCTTACATAATGCTGCAACTAAAACTAAAACAGAGATCTGCTGACCTGGTGCCATGTACCTACTTCGTTTCGTTTGTTGTCTTTTGAGCGTGTCTTTTCTTTCTTTTTCTTGAAAAAAGTCAAGAAACTTTCTGTCATGCTGCTCGTAGATTAATTGTGTTTACCAGTATATTGCTTGAACCTTCCTTCAAGTATCTAGTGCATTTACTCATTGTGCAATCTGAAGGAACCGGTTCTGTGCACTAGTAGCACGTTAAGTACGTAAATTGTTGCAAAAATATGTTTACTCTGGGGGGTTGGATGGATAGTCGCCGTCGTATGGGTATTTGTTCTGTATGCATACATACTTCAGCATTATTATGAGCTGGTCACTTGTCTATGGGCTTGGGCTATCATCATTTTCGATGAGCACAATGCTGATGATAAGCAATATACTATAACTTCCAACAATGTTTAAGCGATAATATTGAATGAATGGCCATATGCACGAGAACGAAAAAGGAATCTCAAAATGTGCAGGTGACCACACCGCACCATCCCCAATCAAAGTGATAATGGCTACGTAGCATCATTAACGAATTTATAGGATTCTACGCAAAACTGCATATGTTTATCAGCAGCGTTAATTTCATCGCAGCGTTACATCAGTTTTCATACCTTACAATAGGAAAATTCATGGACTTACTTGATACAATCCTGCTGGTGGTCAACGGTTTTTAATTCGACGGTTCTCATCTTGTGGCTGGGCTGTTTTCATGTAAAAAAAATGTGTACCTTTTTTCTTACAGAAAAATAATACCGTTCTGGTCAGATCTCAGGTAGATAAGATGTAACTTGGATGGTGTATGTTTGTTTGGAAAACATGCAGGGAAAAAAATGTGATTGAGGAAGTAGGAACTGAAATTTGGATGGTCAGTAGGACCCAAAATATCTGTCGTCACGCGTTGTTTTATCTGTGCCTATTTTTCAATAAATTGGTTTTGCTGCGTAGCGTAGCTTTTGCTTTGAATATATAGGAAGTGATGATGACTGTATGGCTTTTCTTGTGATATCAAATTATATTTTTAATTTGTTTGTCTGTTTCTGGTTTTGTTTCTGGCAACGCTGAGAAATAATTATGGGAAAAAACTGACAGGGTTGCGAAAAAACTTGTTGTTTTGGTCCTGACCTACGTCTTTTTCTCGTTTCACCCGAGTCGAATGGTTTTCAAAACACAAAAAAAATGTGATGTTTTTCAGAAGTTCAGACAGGCACGCTTCGTTGCACGTTCACATTTGATTGAGAATGTTTCCGATGATCTTGCTATAACTATTTCACTTCCAGAATTTGCTTTTCCAAGAAGGAAATCATAGACTGTCTAAGCCTTTGCAGAACTTTGAGTTTGAAAACAAACTTTGCAAAAACCTCTGCAAAATAATAAATATTTTTGCGAAATTATTGGCAAATATTTCAAATATTTTATGTGTCCTCTCCTCGGCTGAAGCAGGACAACTAAAAAAACTTGTTGATTTCAATTTGCATGAACTTGATCTCAACTTTGCTCGACTATGCAACAATGGCTCAAACTCAACCGCTGCTACTAGCTCAGGTCGGCTTCACAACAGTGACTGAACGCTGGCCAAGCATTAGACTCCGTCATAAGAGGAGAGAGAGAGAAAAGTGAGTTTTATAAGATGACTGCTTATTTATGTCCAAAGATAAAAAAGAGTCTTGTCGAAAAGGCAAATGGCTATTGAGGATAGTCTATGACCAGTTGAATTGGAGGATCTCTACGTATGTAGCCGCTATAAAATCTGAACTATAAAATATAATTAGGGATGTGTTATACGCATTTTCATACGTACTTACAAATATTTTGGGTAAAAGTCAAGTCATATAATCAATGAAGATATAGTCCGAACGTCCGAAGATGAATGGAAAACCCTGCTTTTTCTGAAAGAGTGTAAAAGTCAAATTAAAATCGTCTGATAAAATCGTCTAAGTTAACTGTTTTATGAACTTGATTACCCGATGGACATCATCATAAGTAAAAGGTAATTTGTAATGCCGTCAATAGCATAAAGTAGCACGAGGCATGGTTGCAATTGTATTCAAATTCAATAGGTACCTTTGTTCTTGAAAGAAAACAGGTGGGAAGCGGGTTTTACGAGGAAGGTGTTAAATAAGATTAAGTATGTACTGAAAACCTGGAATGTTAATTGGTGGTCACCTTGTTGAAGTAAGTGTCAAAAGTAGAATCATTGGTTTTTTGGAAGGGGTGAAATTTTGTGAAAATCTTAAATACGGCGAATGTAAACAATGGCTTATCATATTCGATCATCCGCTCCCACAAAATTGTGGGTTTCTTTTCTTACATAACCTTACTCACTAAATACGCAGGTTTGATTGTTCTTTATCATAATAATTATTGTGCGTTCATTTAGTGCGTGAGAAAACTAAAACAAAAGATAAGAGAACATGAGATTCTGAGGCACGGACGGGATGCTATAAATCTGATCTGAAGAATATGGAACTAGAAATTTTTTTATTGTTATTACGCACGCAAGTTTGAGTTTCCCCTTTTTGTCTTTGTCCGGATTTTTATCTCCAACTGGCTTGAAACTGTCTTTGTTCGCTTTGATACCTAAACATTTTGAACGATAGTAAGTGAATTATTCCAGTACTCTAAATCGAATGATGCATAATTTCAGCAATTAAGACAAGTAAATAAAATTAAATGATTAAGCTACATCTTCATTATCAAACCTGAATTTAGTGTAATTAAAAAATGGTGAATAAATAATGGAAAACAGATGTATGGACTATCGTCCAATGAGCTATTAAATTGTTCGTCTATGCTTTTTACATACATACAACTGTTGCTAACTGCCGCCATCAAAATCAGTAATAACCAATTAATTTAAATTTTCCCAAACTGATGACATTCATAATATTGCTTTGCATGTCACTAGAATACGAATAGAACTACATACTAACTACATATGAACAGAGATTTTCTTCCCTGCAGCGTAAATATGTAGTTTCGTAAACCGGACCCGAAGGTCAGGTCTCGTTCTACAGAGAAATGGGTTTTGCACACAATATCCAGTTTACACTCGACATCGACGTTCGATGAACTATTAGCTTCCAATTAAATAATAAGCAATCTATTCTGAATCATGAGCTACTCCGTAAGCCATTAAATAGATGGATGAGATAAAAGCATTGTTACGTAGTATTTTTGTATATTTTTTATACACATAAAATTCATTCCAGGCATTTGCTATCATATTATATGGAAACTTCTAAATTTGTCCGAATAAACCCTATTTGATTACGATCTGCCGATGCCAGATTGGATCAACTCGAATTTGTTGTGGCGAAAGACATTTGGTTTTGTTTGTAGAATCCATCCATCTCTATTCATTTCGCTGTTTGGACTTTGGTCTGTATTCTGTATATAGCTTAACGAAGTCGCAAATATTTGTAGTTTTAGTAGTATCTGTTACTTTCTTTTCCAACTCGAAATAGCATAGCAGGTGGAGTCATCTTGCTAATTACTAATTAAATATGACGCAATATGTTTAGATGTTAGTTTGGAAATCAGACTGAACTGGGTTCGTTTCTTTTTCTCATTCTAATCTCCGGACTGTGATATATATATATGACTACTAACTAGATGCCAAAAAAGTAACATCCAATGCATAGCCATTGCCATTTTTTGCTCTGTGGCACCAACAAATGGCCACCCATGCCGACTGACCTGTATTAGGGGCACTGGTTGCTTGCTGGACACTCGTTTCAAACATTGTTCGCAAATTTTCGAAAGCAAAAATCGTACCTACGCAAATCATTTAAATCGCTTAAATTCCAAAATGACAACATGTTTACATTCTTCTCTCCGTTTCGATATCATGATTCTTGCAAACAATTTTACGGATCGCCATTATCTTTGAAAAACATTTTTTTAGCTCTCATACAGAGCCAAGCCATTATTGCGCTTCAGTTCCATTGATTAGCAAGTGTGAAAAGGTACTAATTTGGATGTCTGCCATGTAGCTTAACCGATACTAAAAGACATTCATTTAAATATGTTTTCGGCCTTTGACGAAGATCATCTTCGCCACGTAACGAGTGCGCACCTGTGAAAATAAAAACAGAGACGAGTAGAAAACAGTTTTGGAAAACAACTACGTTAACTTAAACCTGGCTTCTTCTTGGGCGGCTCAAATAATGAAATATGAATTGCATTTTGGTCACAACAGAATTAAGTAAAATTACCATTGTCAATATTTGGATTGATGGTGGGGGTGGGATAAGCGGCGTGTGGCAACACTGCCTTGAAAGTGCGTAGAAAGAGGACATTATATTTAATGCAACATGACCTTCGGAAATTAGTTAATTATCTTGATACAATTTATTACAATTAATTTATTAAGTCAACAAAATCAAGGTGTACAAACATTAAAAAAGACTTTGTTTAAAACTCAAAATAGTTGAGGATGAGTTGTAAATAAACTTAAACCAACATTTAATCAAGTGGCAAGGCCATTTTAAAATTAATTAGCCATACTGAATAAAATTACCCCCATGTGGGACTAGAATCTGATAAGCAGTTGGAAAAAGTAACGGCTGCTGCCACTGTGGCTGTTGTTGTTGTTGCTGCTGTATTAAAATTTGGTTTTGATTGTTGTGGAATAGTCCTCCAAACGGAAACGGTTTAGGTGATGCCCATGATGTTGACGGGGATGATGGTATCCTATTTTTGTTTTCCATAGGCTGCCCTGATCCATCACTGTCATCCCCCTCATCGGGATCATAGACTTGGCAGTTTTCAGGCTTGTCCATAACGGCTTCGGGATGATTGCAGGTTGTTAAAGCTTCATCGAATACCGTGCCATTTGGACATCTGAAGGTGTATCTGATAAGGTGCGGATTGTTTTCATCATCGGTGGGGTGCTCAGCACAACGGTAGAATTTTCTGCAGTCATTGGCATCCCCAAAGAATCCAGGAGTGTCGCATGGCTCACCTTCCCTCAACCGGCGACCTATTTGAAAAAAAAAACGATATTTTATTTAAGATAAAGACAAAAAATTCTTAAGTCTCCCTAATTAATTATTTTAAGACATGCCTTACCCCATATTCTGGCTTCCGTTTCGAAAAGCACTCCCAAAATCACAACAGCAAACAAAATTTTACCGGAACCTGTACAAAAAAAAATCAATCCACACTAGTCACAGTTACAATTTCAAAATGCTTGGATAATTTCGACTATAAAGTTTAAAAGTAATTTGCAAATATCAGTTATGTAGTTTTACCCATTTTCACTCCCAAAGGCAATCTCTCTTGATAGCTAGAGGAGTTGCTTCTTTCTTCAACCCGAATTCACAAATATCAATTTATACTAAAGACTTCGGGCGTATTTATGCATGATTCTGGTTGAAATATCATACATCTAGAAGTTGGGATTGGAATTTTTCTTTTTGCAGTTTTATCCCATTAATCCCATCCCATATCTAATGCTATAGCATTTATAAATCCCCTCGCCACCCTGGCTGACGACGACAAACGGAGAATTTATTATCCCTTCCGAAATCAGATTAGGATCAAACATGCAAAAATGTATATATTTTTTCCATTCCACTATTTTTCTAATTCCAATCCCATTGCATAAAAGGCGATGGTGCATGATTTATACCGTCCGTTTTCCACATGTTCATCCGTGGCCATAATCATCATCAACAACTTCGAGAACGGACTCCTTAAGGTACCTGCAATCCAAGAAAACAAGTGGGCTGCAAAATTGCTTATAATATGTAACAAAAGCCCCGAAGCAATAATTATTTTTTGGCTGAAAAAAAGTAATCCTGAATAGTAATTGCCACCCTGCACTACTGGAACTGGAGCATCATTCAATTTACAAAAATGAAAACAGATTAAAAAGCGAATATTTGACTCAATCCATGATATTTGAATTGATGTTATGTGATGTTCTGGATCAATCCTGCGAATCAACTTTCTTGGCCTGCCTGCTTGATTGAATTAAGTGAAAAATTTATTCTTCTCCTCCTTGGTTATCCTCACAAGTATGCGAATATTATTCTAAAATGAGTCTTGGTGAGAAACCAGCCATGCCATAGTTTTTTCTGTTAGATTATTTTTGCAACTTTTTTTGCTCATGATTTCCTCCTACATTGGCCCCATGTAGTTCCAAGAAATTTGCTTGGAATCTTTGAATGATTTTTTTTTGTATTTGTTTAAGATTAGAATCTTTACAAACAAATTAGCAATTAAAACAAGTTGTTTGCTTGGGCAAAAGACAAAAAAAGTCAGATTTTTTTTAATTGAAATCTTGTTTGTGCATTGTCAACTGTCAACCTCTGCATTTGAATTCAGATGTTTGGCAGGGTTGTACGGCTGACTTGTGTCACCATTTATCTGACATCCAATTAAACATTTTGAGTGATTCTCTGGGTTAAACCAAACTTGTAACTTGTCACACGATTGATTAAAAAAGCTCAACGTTTTTTATTGCTACACATGATTCATAGCATGGCATGGGCTCCGAACCAGGTGTAATACGATGCTAAAATGGCTTTTAATGTACCATTGAAGCTTTTAATATGTG
>JAQIWX010000219.1:0-21908 GCA_034696785.1 Lepidocyrtus cyaneus | reverse complement strand
CGATTGCTTGGCTGAAATCTAAAATTAAATTAAATATCGGCGTGAATTATAGTCAAAGATCGTCGCTCTGTTAAACGAGACTACTACGTTACCTTAACTACAATAAATAATTTTGAGAAAAATAGTAAAACGACCATACATTAATAAATAATGCTTCTTAGTTTTTCCGTCACACAGATTGTTTTTTGTAGGATGTCAATAATTAATTGCAGATTTAAGATGTAAATCTAGGCTCCATCTCGCAGATTTCGACCTCTGGATAAAATATTTCCGCCTTTTTAAATGGTTTGAGAAATGAAAAATCTCCTTTGGAAAACATAAATTCATTTGCACTGCATTGACAGTGGCGCTGGGAGGTAGGAAGATTTATGTCTTAATTTTCTTTTCCCTCCTCCAAATGAAAATTGAATAAAATACTTAGAATTTTCTTCCTATTCATTCAATTCAGTAAATTCCTATTCAGTAAATATGATTCCAAATTTTCTTTTCATTTATTTCTTAAGAAATGAGATTTTAGTCCTTGACTGCCTGTTATTCCATGACATGGCCTATGTTTAAAAAAGAAAGACATTCGGATCGGATTCCCATTTAGGGAGCTTACTTGTGCTCCACTCCCCTTCCAGATTTCCACTCAAGATAGTGTTTTTCCCATTTTCTCGCTTTCCCTTCCTCCTCTTGTTGTTGTTCAATTCAGTTTACACTTGAGACTTGCTCCACACTTCATCCAAAAAATGTTTGAATGACAAGCTGAGAAATCCATTAGGAAATCTTTAGCTTGTAGCCAGACAAGCGTGAGTTACGTACGCGGAAGGGGAAAAAGTATAATAACAGGAGTAAGGCGGGATTGAGTTGAGGGAGGGGGAGGAAGGATGTTGAGCTTGTATTTAAACGTCTCCATCTTATCCTCTTTCCCTTCTCATACGTATAACAACCAAAATGAATCGTTTTCAGATGATAAAACGCGACCATTTGGAAATGAGGATCAGACAGCCCGTCATTCAGTCTCCTGTTCCTTTTCTTCTTGTTCCGTCTCGGTGGTTGGAGAAAGAAAAGAGAAAGATGGATGGACAGATTACAAGCAGTGTACATGGTCCTTCTGCTCCTGCTGGACAGTCGGTCTCAGTTTGTGCTTCCCTCATCTTATGCCAACCATTACTATTATTATTACCTCCTGTTTTATGTCCTGCTCGACCTTTTAAGTGTTCGCGCATCGGTTCATCAAGCCATTCATTTATAATGATGACCTGGCTACACACTTTGGAAAATGTGTGACATGTGTGGTGTGATGATGGTAAGGAAGAAATAACCTAGCTCAATGCAATTAGGTAATTGCTAAATGTCCGGAAAGCCGTAATTATTATTGCGAGATGAAGCGAAGAAACGAGAAAATCCCTACCCATTTATATAAATGCCTGTCTGATATTGAAAATGATGATAGGAGATGGGGGTAGCCATGGCCTTCATTTCCAAATTGTTTTTGTTGGTGCTCCAACAAAATACATCTCACAGTCAACACTAATACCAATGCACATTGCTAATGCAACTCACAATCCATAATTCATCCAACAAATGTCTTTTCAATAGAAGGAAAATGGCTCTTTGATCATCTCATTTCCATTTTTTGGTCTTCCCCAACCACATCAACAGCACCAAGGACGGTTTTGCCTACCCTGCCCCTTATATTTCATTTTTTGTGATAAATCGCCTTGGCTAGGCAAAAATATTTAGTGGTAAATTGAAAAACATTTTAGAAATTATTTTTCAAAACTAGGTAGACAGAAAGTTCCAAAATTGGAAAAATAATTACGGATTCACAGGAATGGCAGATGACGAAGGAGAATTTTTGATTTACACGTGTTTGCTAGTGAACTGATGGAGACCATGAAAATAGCGATGATGGAAGAAGGTTGAAAGAAAATTGGATTTTTTTTGTGGTTAAGTTGACTATCAGCGTGATATCATATCGCCATCATCATCACATACATAAATCCATTACCACTCCAACTGACTTTCAATTCCCACTTTCCGGCCATGTCTGTCCATCATATTCTGATGAAAGTAGCGCGGATGAAAATACTGGTCTTAAATAATAATGAAATTTACCCACCCAATCAAGCCAGGGCCGGATAATGTAAAATTTACAATTGTCCGGGTAGGGTAGGCCCTCTCCTCAATCCAATTAACTTCCATACAGCGGAAGTATTAGTGAGGAGGAGGTCCGCCCGGACGGAACACGACTGTAACAAGTCTACACTTCAGAGTTTATGACGAGCTGTGCTACTTTGCATGAAAGGTTTTACAGTGGCAGTGTCGGCGGATGTCTAATAGGTAAAATGACAGTGACAAGAGCATACATGGCCTGCGTATGGAAAGTGTAACTGCTTCCATACGTAACCCAGAACAGAACCGTTATCGATCACTTTCCTGGAACGGTGATGATGGGGAAAGTCCTGACTTGGCCGAAATCATAATACCCAATTAAATCAAGACCACTCCCCGGGATGATCAGATTAGATTACACTTTATCATGATTAGCCTGATTTGATTAGTCTCCTAATAAAGTAGACCACTGGGTCGATATCGATATGCCTATATATGAATAAAAAGGATGGGGAGGGAAAGAACAATACATATAACTGATTTTATCCGATAGTACAAAAAATCCTGATTGGGAACGGAAAGTGGACTCTAATGAGGTCCTAAAAAAGTAACATGATTTTTGGGAGATTGTAACTCGATATGCTTGATATAAAATTGGGAGCTGAAACCGGAATCAAGCGAGCACGCACACTGTCATCATCATCCTCTCCTCCTCATTAGTCATTCATAACAATGCGTTACGTATTTACCAAAAAATAAGAAGAAAAAAATTGCTAATTTTGATCCATGCTTACGGCATTTTTAAATGTTACCTGGTTATTAAAAATAAATTGTACACAGATAAATCCCTGCCACACTGTGGTATCGAGCTTACGATTCAGTTGAACATTCTGTACGAAACCATTATAATGACATAGCATTCTTTCCTCAATCTCTTTCATCATCATCATCACTATTTCTTGACAATCGAAATCTCCTCAAAAGAATCAAAAACATTGTGAAATGACCATACAGAAGCGTTTTGATTTTTATATTGACCAGCGAGTTTTCTGGGCGAAATTCCCTCATAAGTGGGCGGGTGGACGGCTCCATGGGAGATTACTTACATTATTTGGGTGAAAATTGCCAGCGAAATAAATGACACGGTAGACAAGGATCTCTTTGTGTTGTGTTTCGTTGGAATGATATCGGAGGACTGCAGGCGCACCCATGTCATGTCATTCAGAAACGACTACCCAATATCCCTACTTAATTTTCACCAGAAAAACTTCGCCCCTTTTCCCAAGTCACAGAATCAAATATGAACTTACAAGGCAGATGTTGGATGGGATTGGTACAGAAAATGGAGCCTGGCTGGAATGAATGAATGAATGAAACATTTTTTGACTGACAGACAAGATGAGATGGACGGACAGCTAAAGCTCCTCTTTCTCTGACTATTTCTCCCCTTTTGTGAGAATACAATGAAGAATACAATGGTGAAAGCTTATATAACCATTTTTATGACGGGGTGAATCAAAAAAAGAAGAGATTTGGAATATGAGCGGCAGTACTGCCCCCACCACCTCATAATGCCGTCAACATCACCGACTACCAACCCACCACACACCAGAATGTTTTACTTGAACAAAAGGGAAAAATGGTAAAAAGTGAGCTCACAGTTAGTTTCATTTCATGTCAGTTGGGCTCCACTTTCTGTTGTGCTTTATGCAAGGGACTATACTCTCCAGTTTCAACTTCCTTCCTCGACTCGATGCTCAGTTTTCCCTAAAGCCATGAATAAAATATAGAAAAGTACCATTTTATAAACTTCTGCTTCCTGCTGGACATCCCTGCTAGGTAAAATGTGGTTGGCTACTACCTACTTTACAATCACAATCAGAGTTCAGAAATGGAAATAAAGTGAAAATCTAGTCATTTTTATTTACTGAATTGAATTGGCACACACACACAGAAATGGCATTTGTTACTTCAACCGACCCAATCCAATTCAACAGCGTCTGATGTGAATGCGAAATTCTAAAAAAAAACAGTCCAACACAAAAAGGTACTCTTCACCAAGCCTATCCTACACCATTCATAGCCAAAGGATCATTATCCCCGTGATCAAATAACTCCCCGTTAGTTTTATACATTTTAGCAGCGGGGTTGCTGACAGATTGAAAGCTCGGAAAGTGGAAAAAGCTACATAGCTATATTTATATCCTCTGTACATTTTCCCTTAAGCAAGGCCTGGTGAACGTTGGCAAGTTTTTTTTTATAAAAAAAGAAACTGGAATCGGGTTGGATGCTGCTGATGATGTAAAAACATTTTATTATGCTCCTGCTCTTTTTTGTTTCCTCATTTTCTCTGTTTCGGGGGCCATTTTATTTTTAAGTGCGGTAGTGCCACTCCCGACTACTTCCCAAGCCATTGCTTTCTCCGTAGAGATGATGGGGAACAGAAGGACCATACTCATTCCATTCACATCATCGTATCGTCCATTCCTATTCAACCGACTCATTAAAGTTGGCCGCACAACACTGTTTCATACACTGCTTCAACACTGCTGCCATGCTGAATCATGCCATTTTTTAATGGAGGACAAATTACAGCTCTTGAATTAATGTTTAGATTCTCCAACATATTTTCTCATTTTTGTATGTGAAACTAGAGTAGCTTGGAATGGAAGCGGAGACAAAAGAGGAGCATAATGGGACGTATGAAATAATAGAAGCTTTAATGAGCCATACATTGGAGGAATCCCATTCAGAAAAGAATATGCTTCGATGGTAAATTTTTTTGGCTTCTGATTTCAGTCTCGAATTTTATTTCAGCATGTTTTTTAAATACTGTTGAGCAAAAAACTGCAGTTTAAAGATTCCGTACCCGGAAGTGCATTTGCGTTGTGAACTCGAACGAGCTTGGCAAAGGCAACCGAGGATATAAATTCAGCTACTCATCCAGCTTGTTATTTTTCCTTTTTAGAAGGAAAATAACGAAAAGATGAAAAAGGAGCTAACGAACTCGACAATTCTTTTTCCAGCCATGTCAGCCAAACGTGCCCTCGATTTCTTCAGAGTTTTTTGTGACCATTTTCTTCCGTATTTTGTTTACGACAGGACAAGAGGAACAGACATGGATGTATGTTGTTGGGACGAGTTTGACTTGAAAAACAGGCCGGTTGATGGGGGTGGTGGTGGTTGTTACTCCTCAACATAATTTTGGCAGGCGAAGCACATCTTCCATCAGAAAATAAGAGAGTACTGCTACTGCTGTGTATAATCATTATTGTGTCGGGATGGCATGAACATGCCAAAAATCGGGGAGAAGAAGAAAAGAGAAAGTTCTGCGTAGTAAACAAGCTGCTGTTGTACACACATCCAGCAGACAAACTCAAGAGAAGCAAGAGCTTGGCGGAATCCGCAGGAGGTCTTCTAAATAGAAAAATCTCTTCAGCTTTCACCAAACCAGTGTAAAAAGCAGCTGAGAAATGGCAATGCGGAAGAGTTGGAGTAAAAAAAGGAATGCATTTTATTACCTCTACTTCCTTCTCCTCTTTCAAGTTGTATGACCATGTCCTCAGTTTAAAAATAGGTAGTATTTTAAGCAAAGTTCCCGCAAAGCTCGGGAGGGAGCTGCTGGTCCCTTAAAATACCTTCCTTCTTTCTTGGATCGAGTTCCTCCCTGTATGCATTATGCAAGTTCCTCCTGTCGCTTTCTTCCATGCTCTCCAAGCGCCACTAAAACCAAACTCAAGCATTTCCCTTTCTTAATTAAGGCCTGGATTTATGTCCTTCTCCTGTAGCGGTAGCGTCTTTTTTTCTCCCTGTCCAGTGGTTTTTTTTGGCCAGTAACTGCTGAGCTTCTTGTTTTCTCCAACAGTGGGTGGAAATAGCCAGAAGTCCTTTTTTCTTTCCAGCCTTTTTTATTCCCCATTCTAACATGGAATTGGCTATGTGGCAAGATTTTTTAACGTTCCTTGTAATAACCCTTTCATTTACTTCCTCCTCAGAGAAAAGGGAAAAAAGTCTCTGCATCACATTAAGTACTTTCTCCAAGAAAAAACTGCAGCAGTGGAGTAGTGAGTGGCCAGGAAAAATTAAGAAATTTCACGCTGAGCACATGTATCTTTGTTCCTTGAGGATTCGAAAGGATTCGGAGGAGGAGGTAGAAACATTCCAGTACAATATATGATGGTAATTGGCTAGTACTTGGAGGGAAGGTGTTGTTCTTATGTAATGTGGAGGGGAAGTTACCTCCGCAGAGCAGAAAGAGGGTATGACCATATGTCACAATAAATTGGGGAAAGCTCTCCGCAGAGAGAGCGAAAAAACCTTTCTCCTTAAAATAGTCAAATGCACACAAAGACACACAAGCAGGTTCCCTTCTATCCTATACTCTTGGTCTAATGTGGAAAACAGTCTTACATAGTCAGGTTAAATGGAACCGTTTTGGAAGAACCATTATTTTCCCAAGGAAAAGACAAGGAAAAAGTAAGGAATAGCAGCATCAACAACAAAACGGTAAAAATCAAGTGTAGAAACAGGAGGGAAAAGTGAAGAAGAAAATCGTTTTTCTTTTGCTTTTGCTCTTTTTTTGTCTGGTCGGTGGTACACGATGAAAATGAGGGAGAATTCCTTAAAGTGCCGTTTTGAGATTTGAGGATGGACGATGGGAGGGAAAGAAAGGAGGGGGAAATAGTTTGTAAATGGGCTATATACAGCACAAGAAAAAATCTGTAATATAAAAGTAAATACATTATAGCAACTTCAGCGAGAGAGAAAAAAGGCAAGAGGAAATGACTTAAATGAAAGAAAATTTTCATCTTCAAGTATTTTTTCCACCTCCTGTGATTGGCTAGATGAATGGTAAAAAGGTACAAGACAGGGAAAGGGATTGCTCTTGAGATGGTGTCTGTATTCATGTTCCTGAAATAGAATGAAGTGGGGAGAGAACAAGGCCAGTTTACAAGGTTGGTTCTCTGACCATACCGGGGGAAAATTCTCTTGTTTGGTATGTGTGGAAACTTTTTGGCTGGCTGCAGTATTAGCTTATGTACATCTGTAAAAAAAGGGTTAACGAAAAAGGGGAAAACGACAACGTTGAATAATGCAGGAGAGGACCGTCATCCTTTTTTCTTCAGAAAGACAAAAAAAAACAGCCAAGCCAGAGCAAGCCACCAAAAGGCTTGGCTTGTCTGAACCAAGGAAAGAAAACGGTAACGGTTGAACCATAATAATAACTACTCTGTAATAGTTGGAGAAAAGGCTAGAACAAAAGATAAGAAAAAAAGGAAAGTTTTTTTTCTTCTAGTTTTTTCCCAGTTTTTGTCTCTCTGATTGTGTGAATGTTTGTGTGGGAGATGAGAAGAGAAGAAGAAAAATGGAGGGTAATAAGACGTTTGCTTGTCCGCGTTTAAGACTTTTACAGTTTCCCAAGTTTATCCTGGGTTGGTGGAGATGGGAGCAGAACAGTGAATGGGATGGATGGAGGAATGGCCGTGTAATAACATAATGGCCTTCCTTTCACCTTCCAAGTCACAAGATAATACCTAAAAAAAGAAAGGAAATGATTTTGAAGTAGCTTTTTTCCTCCTTGACTTTCTCCTGAAAAATGTGGAGGTAGTCGAGGTAGTGGTCAGTTGCTCATCATCTTGATCACCACCAAGCCAACTGACAACGACTGTCAAAAACTGGGCTATGCATTGGAAACAAAAAGAGGCATTTGGCTCAAATAAAGGAAGTCATTGAGGAATTAAAAGACACAAATTAAGCCTTTTTAAATGCCGACGCTGCTGCTGCTACAAACAAGGAGAATGAGGAGTCAAGAGGGACAAGAGGCGGGGCTAAACTCTCCAGTAAAAAAACTGGAGTCGGTTGGAATAAAAATGGGCAGTTATTGAACGAGGGAAAAAACATAAGAAAAAGCTGTTTGTGGTTTTCGGTCCACTCCGCTGAAATCGGAATGGCTTCATTTATTTTTTTGTTTGGTTCTCCTCTGCTGGCAAGGAATATGTAATGATGAGGATGATGATTACAATATGGCCTGGTTTCCATTTTTGTGTACTAGCTAGAGAAAGAAGAAATCGTTTATTCCCAGATTGGGTTATTTAAAATTTGGTTGCCCCCTCTGCGGCTATATTTTGGGAAGGACACCAGACTAATAATAAGATGAAATGTGGGCTCTTCCTTTTTTATTGCGGCTAGCTCCAAAGTACGCGGCTGGACTATTGAAAGCAAATCTGGCGAATTTCTTCTCGTTTTTTTGGGTCTAGTGGTGGTCCCACAAGCATCATTTATGTATTGCATATTGCATTTAAAAATCCCGTTTCCACTCCAACAGCCCCATTTGTAGGGGACTTGGACATGAGAGGATAAATGATTAAATATGGGCTGGATGCTTCTTGGACTGGAGGACACAATTACGATTCAATTGCTTGTGCTATTTCAGTCACTGGCTGAGATGCTGCTGCTGCAGTAGAGAGTAAAAACGGTGATTTTTTTCCTCGGAATAAGAAGAAGATTCAGTGGGCCTAGTGGACCGAATTTATCCCAAACTCAATAAGATGTCCTCCTAACATGGTTAAATGTATCTATCCCGCTGTTTCTAAAGTGGGTTTGCTGGAAAATATTGGGTCTTGTCTGTCGTTCCATATTTTTTTTGAAAATTTATATAAAATTATGACGATGATTTTTTGTAAAAATACCTAAGTCATATTTTTTTATATTTCCGTTCCCCTTTTTGTAAAAAGTGGGTGATGGGGATGTTCTCAGGATGTTATTGAATCATTTAGGGCTTCCTGTTACTCTCTCTTTTTGCTGCTATTTATATATGGATAGATGGGAAGAGAAAACATAATTTCTGGGAATGGGAATCCCGTTTTATATTGCTTCACGGCTCAGTGGATTCTATATATACAGCTGCTAACGAGGATCTTCTTGGAATAATTTGGGATGATGGCAAATGAATGAAGATGACTAAAAGGATGAGTGAGAAAATTTGGCCAAGTAAGTTTCGCTCATTATAATTATCCCTTTCCCCAATTCTTTGAATCATCACCAAATTGGGAATGGGGAGGAATCTTCCTAATTCTTAAGGCATGGCTCGGTAGAAAAAATTCGGAAAGGTGAACTAATGAATTGAACTGTGAGAGGGTAGTGATGGAGGTGGTACTTTTTTTCCAGAGTAGACTAGGATAATTTTTAAAATTGGATGAAAACCTGGCAAAATGTCAAAGTAAACTCCAGTCATGCTTATGCTTTAGAAGGTACGGACATGACTACCCAGCCTAAGCTCTGATGATGAGTCGTTAATTCTCCTCCTTAATTAAAATGGCTTCAGCACTAAACTGGTTTATTTCATTTCTGTAGACCTTTTCTGTGCCGCTGGAAATTTCAGCTCAGCAGTACTCGAATTATCAAAGTTGAATTTGCAAAAGGATAAGTGCAAAAATGGAAATGCAGGAGAAATTGCCATTTGACAATTTCTATTTTATTTGAAAGGAGAAAGCTGCTACAGCACTTTAGTTGCTTTTTATTCAGACTCTCGTAATTACATCAACACTGACTTGACTTGATAAATAATTCGTATGTAGAGTTCTTCAGTTCAAACAGAATTGCAAAAAAGTAGCTAGACAAAGTTTATTTGCGAATTCACGGAATGTTTCTAAAACTGGAAAGGAGCAAATTCAAAAATCCTTTCCAAAAAGTACTCAAAAGTAAGTTTACGGATGCTTCAAAGTTTTGACCCAGGTCTAAAGACTCCTTTTGATAGCATTTTTGGGCAAACTTTACTTTTTGCAGATTTTCCAGTTTATTCTACAAATTGATCAGAGTCTTTAAAAAATGATTTGTCTTTCTCCTTTCCTCTGTACGACCAAAACTGATAAAAAATGAAGGTACTTCCTTTAGGTCCTTCCGTTCCTTCCTTCCAAAACTGCGTATTACTATTATCAAACTTCAAAAGAGAAATCAACTGTTTGTAAAGTGAAATTGTAAATGAGAAGAAAACAAATTTATCCCATTCATAATAAAAATATGAGGGTCTAGTCACTCCCGTCCCATTTTCTAACACGAATTTTTACAAAGTCAGAATTTTCCCCTTTTAAAATCCCTCCTTGAAGCAATTTGTCCAGGGCCAATTTACTCACGTGGAAATTAGTCTTTAAGTACCTAGTTTCCTTTTGGTAGATTTTGCCAGACAAATCTGATCATATGTAAAACGAGGACCCGCGTCCTTCTTTAAATCGCATATAAAAAATGAATCTCAGCTTCTTGAATTGCATCAAACTGGAACAAAAGTAACTTTTTTTCCAGAAATTTTCTTTAAAAAACAAGCTTAATGTATTTAAATGGATTTGATAAATATTAAAGAACTGCTCAAGTGAAAATCATCATCACAGTCATGTCTCTTTTGCAATGCCTAATCTGATTGCAAAAGTGGAGTTTGAAAGTTTCCACTTTTTTATCCGGGAGGAAAACTGTCTGACGAAATTTCTTTACGTTGGAAATGCTAAACTCGCATTATGCATTCTGGGGACACTTTCCTAAGTAAAAAAGGAAGCTTGTGCTACATTATGCCATCCTTGAAGCCTTTCGGCCTTCTCCACGATTTTCACAAGTGGAATGGAATACGTAAGTAAAATTATACGAGCTGAAAAAGCGGAAAAAATGCATGGGGGCATGTACGATAGAAAGGGAAAGTAAAAAAAGATGCTGGAGGCCTTTCGCCAAAAAAATCTCATTTTATAAAAGGGAGAAAGTAGGCCTCGGCTGCATATAATTCTTTGCGGTCACAGGAGAGACTACCTAGCAGTGTTGGAAATCTGGTGGGAAGATGTATAAAAGCCAGTGGAGCCGTTATAATGACATGGGAGGAGAAATAAATACATTTTCTCATCCGCCTCACTTCAAACGCTCACGGTCATCACGCATCGCTTAAAATCAACGAGCGTCATCAGCATCGCCATCATGTTCGCTATTCTGAACAGTGACCATACAAAAGCGACATGTTATTTTTACATTGTCCTGCGAAAAAGTTTGTTGTTTGGAATAATACGTACATGAGTCATGGAACAACTGGCTAAAAACCCCGTTAAAAATTGATTATGTATTCAAGGCCTTGAGAAAATCCAAGAGTAACTTTTTAATATTTTGTCGCTACATTGCCCTGTCCATTGTTGTCTTTCTCGCAGCGGGTCTACCTCAACATCACTTGAGCTAGAGTCCTTCATAGCTTGAGTTAATTTGGTTGGTCCAGTTGATAAGCACGTTAAGTGCGGAGGTTGTCTGTTTACTCTGCAGACCTTTCAGGCACGTAACTAGTTCGTCATAAAAGGAAAACGTGCTTTTAAATTCTTACTTTTCCCGAGGAAAGTTAAACAAAAAGCGAGCCAGTAACGAGGTTCTAGTTTTTTAGCTAGTTAGCTAGTCCAGAATAAATATGACTAGGAACTTGTTTGTTTACTTTAACTATAGCTTCCGCTATACACAGCGTAGTCGTTGTAATGTTCTGGAAAGCAAGGGAGAGTTCTATGCAAATAACAGGCCCTGTCTAATGTACAAGCACAGGAGAACTCCAACTGGAAAAATGTTGACTTTTGAATATTATTTCTCTCGGGCTAATGTCACGAAGGACGACTGGGTTCTTTTGAATTATTTAGAAGAAAAATAGTTGATGCAGATATGTTCGTGTTTGCGTAAAGAAAAAACTAAAAAAGGAAAGTTTGGTAAAAAGAAAAGCAAATAGAAAAAAATCAAAGTTTGCTCCAAAGGAGGGAGTCAACAAATAACTTGTTAGGGTAGTAGTACATGAACTTACCTGTTTTTAACTGTCAACAACAATTCCCTCTGACTAAATTATTAGCTTAATCATCTTTAAAAAAAGGTTAAATTCAACTCTGCACAAAAGACGGTTTTTTAACATCTCAGTTTCCAATGACGCACTGCCAAAAATAGAAACGGGTACATAAATATCCGCCAATGGTTACACTTAACTAGATCTACTCCTTACTGGCTCCATTCACCTTTCAACAATGAAATTACGATCGTGCCATTAACATGAATTTCCTTCCAGAAGAAAAAACAAGATTAATACACTATAGTTTGGTTGGTTGGTGGTGGTGGGTGGTGATTGTAGCGGCTTGTTTTGTAGAAGAAACTATACCAGGCTCACAAAATACAAAAGAAATTTAAAGGCCAATAAAGTTTCCAGCATATTATTCCAACCAATCTGATATAAGAAAATCGATTTAGATTTTCCCATTTTCTGAAACGGAAACTAAAGACGATACAGATACAAATGCAGTGGATGACGATGATACGCTGGTATTTCACGTTTTGCGTTGGTGGTGGTGCCGGTGGCTGGTAGGCGATGAAGTTATAGGCCTTCACCATAAATTTGAGATCGGATAGCAGCTCCAATACTCAATTTAGAAAGTCTACAGCTACGGCTATGGCAGCCCTACTACTGCTGCTCTATCGGAAGCTCCTTCCTTTCACAGGTATACCGAACCCGGTGAAAGCGCAAACAATCCCATTATTCTTCTATCAAAATATTGTTATGATAAATATGATAGGGTAAGTAAAACAGAGACCTATTTATTTTCCCCGTTTCCTTCCTCAGCGATTTCTCTGAAAGTGGAGGGACTCAAACTGAGCTATTTTCTAACAACGAGGAAAATAAAGTTAAGGGAAAGCAGAAGTTCGCGATGGTGGCCTACATCCAATGCAGAAAGAAAACAACAGCTTTCCCCAGCAAATATATATAATCGCAAAAATATACATAATGAGCATGGAACCCTCGTGAAAGTGCATTAGTGCAAAAAGTACATTTTGTTAGAGAGCACGGCAATCACGGGGATATGATAGCTGTACACTTTCTACAAAAAACAAACTTGGCGAAAGCGGTGGAAAGGATTCCTGAATATGGAACAAAGATAAATACCCTTTTTCTGCAAGTAAAAATGTATATAAAATGGGAACGGTGTCTGTTGCGGATTACAGTGGAGAAAGCAATGCAAGTGAATCGACTCTTTTTTTTAAAGGCAACAACCTTTCCTTCTCCCTATAATCATATCACACTTACTGTAAGTATATGAGAATCTCTTTAAGGTAACTACCGAACCGACCCACCTAACCTATACCGATGATAATGTATGCCACGTATGCTACCCCAGCAATAAAGCTTTTTGGCTTGGGTTCAGCTTTAAATTTATATTTTTTCACTTGACTCCAGTCGACTCCTCTTTTTACTGGGAATGTGATGGGAAAACGTGGGCAAATGGAAAGATGATAGTTTACTCCTTTCCATGTCGTCGTGCCTGTCCCTGCATGCATATAATTTTTGCATGGGAATAGGAAAAAAACTCTACCTGCAGGTTTTTTGTACCTAACGATTTCTGTCGTTGGCTTGGAGTGAGCAGAGCGGAGAAAGCGACCCGGGTAGAAAACCTATTGTATATTGTCCTGGATTCCTCGCTGTTCCTCTGTTTCTGGCTGGGGAAAGGGTATCGGGTGTGGATATGTGTGAGGAGTAGAGGTGCCTATCTGTGTCAGTAATATTTTTTGTCGATGAGTCAGGAACTTTCTTCTGCTGTATATGACTGGGTGTCATTTTCCCCCCTGTTAGCTTACACAACTGACTTGAGAAAAAGTGGCGGTGCTGGTGCTGAGCAGTGAAGTGAACATGGCTATATGGAGGAGTAATCAGGAGAAAGAGAAACAGCAGCATCGACATTTCATTTTCTTCTAGAAAGAACATTTCCGGTTATAGAATAAAATGGCATATGTGTACCTATGCATAAATATAACGAGATGATCAAGAAGGGTTCAGGGACCTTCCATTCATGTTTGCCTTTGTGATGACGACTTACTCCACAGAAAACAATTACTTTAGCGAAGGATACATACCTGCTCGTTTCTTATTCTACCTTAGAAGGTTGGAAAGGAAAACGTCTGGAAGAAAAAAAACTTTCTCTTGGCTAGTTTATTTCAGAACAGGTATAAATTGGAAGCTAAGAAAGGTGCTACTTATCTTGTCTGGCTGAAAAAAGTTTAGTTTTTTTCTTCAAAGGAAGTCATAGGCAAAACGTAAATTTACATTTTGTAATATATTTTCTGCTGTATATCTTCCAAAGAAGGGGGGATTTAGAGAACGCACTTTATATAAAAAAAAGTATATCCCGTTCCCATAAAAGAGTGTGCAAAAGTGCGTGAAAACACTCACTTGTTTTCCCATTCCCTTTTCTATCTCAGGCGAATAATGGAAAGTGAGCGGAGAAAATGGCGAATGCTGTATCAGAACAAAAAATAACTTTTAACAAACATGCGTAGCGTGAAATGGAACAACTTCTACTTTACCAGTCTTTATTTCTTAAAAAAAGTGTTTTGTAAATTGCACGAGACATGGGTAACCAAGAAGATAGACAAGGGAATATAGGTTCATTGTCAGTTCCACATTCCGAAAGAGATATCGTATCTGGAGAAAGTGGGAACGGGAAGGAGCAAGTATAACAACAACCAACAGTGGGAAAGGGAGCAGAGAGACATTCCCAAAAAATCTTTCTCTTATAATTCAGAGGGAGGTCTGTACAGTCTGAATTGAATTTGCATGTTTTTAGCTTAAACGTAGCTATCACCAGGTATTATTTGAATACATGACGCCCGAATGTCCGGTAGTACGGCTTAGCAGTAGCCAGATTATATGGAGTCAAATTGACTAATCGTTGGTGCACGCAGATTCAAATCAGATCAGGGATAGGGTGTAGTCTGTCCTTTTATTTGTTGCTGCATAATGATGCATTATGAAGTGATTTACATTGGTCAGTATGCACTCCTATTTTCCGTTGGTAGAATTCGAATGTTGTATTTTCATGTGCCTTTTCTATGAATAAAAAATTTCTTCCGCACTAATTTAATTGATTATTTAGCCATGGGCATGCATATTTATCCATATTTTTTTTCTGGTTACATGACAAACATTGGCAATTAAGGCATTGATGAAACGAAATATGCTATATAGATTAAATGATAACTACATATGAACGAACGCTAAGCTTATCAATACCATGAGTGGAAGCCATTCATATTCCCTTCATAAAATGCTTTCTTTCCATTAACATTTATGAAGACATAGAGTTGTGTGATAATTTACTTTCTTTTTGCCTGTAATATTCATAATTACATAACAAGCTCTATTCATGAGAGTGGAACATGTTTGCCGTTTGATTCTATTTATTACGGATTACGGAGTTTCATTTATTTTCTAAAGTTGTGTATGGCCGTGTACGAGATAGATCGAGAACCTCTGGGAATTTTGAAGTTCGGTTTTTGGTAGTAGGTATAAATTAGTTGACAGTTTAACCATAAAGATTAATTGAATTCAAAAGTTTCTTATTACGTCACCTACAAGTAGGGCTAAGATTGAAGTCCGGCAACATATATGACAATCTTTCTCTTATAATTTAGAGGGTATGTCTGTATGTATGTGTAGACTGAATTAAATTTGCATGTAATTTGTTGAAGGTGCCCCTTTGGTACCATTAAAATTTGAATACATGACGCCGGAATATCCGGGACTATGGTTTAGCAGTAGCCCAATTATATGGAGTCAAACTTGCTAATCGTTGGTGCACGAAGATATTCCTAAATTTCACTTCACGTGGTTCATCTTGCATATAACACGGTGAAAAATTCAAATTATGATCACCAGAGATACACATTATCTAAAAAATACTTTGATAATTATTATACTTTAATTAATGCAATTCATATTTTTTATAATTCTGTGAATACATGAAATATTTTAAAGCTTATGATAAGTCCTGTATATATATGATCGTAAGATGCATGGATTTTATTTACATGATCGATCATTGATCATTTTGCTATTAGTCAACCCCGTGGCTAGAAAAATGAGCAGAAGGTGTATATACATAGTGATGTTCAACTAGGTATATTCATGCGCCGTAATGTTCGGCATGGTATATTCTTGCGTAATAATGGATGGTATCGCAGGACGTGTTCATGCGCAGGAATCTTTTACCGGATATCTCCATGTTCAGTGAGTTTCTGCCGAAATTATCCATGCTCAACAAGGCTAAAGCGGTTACTTATTCACAGTAACGTTTAGTAGGTTATACTCCTACAATGTTTTATCGGATATTTTCAAACGGCATAACTACATTTAATTAACAGAAGCGTACAAACGTTGAATTTAAGAATTAACATCATCAGTCTAAATAAGTTTGGAATTCTTTAATAGTTTTCTGAGATGGTAATGAAAGGTACATTTCACATTTCAATAAAGTTTTTAATTTATACTAATTACAATAAATTCATCTGAGCAGTAAAGCAGAACAATTTTAAGTAGTATTCGTATAGTTACAGTGGATGAGATGATATACGCTGACTCCACACATTCCTCCTCTAACTGTATTCTAAATCGATAGTCAATGTACCCCGAACGGAGTTCGGGCTGACAACTAGTGATATTATGTTTCTATCCGAGTCTTCTTCTCCTTCTGCTTTTCTCACAGACGGAAATGGGCTTCCTTCACGGTTGTTTCCCTTACTTCTGTTTTCCTCTTATTTGAGAAAAGGAAACCCAAAAGACCAACGACCCGATTTCTGAAAACTTCGAATTTCTATTACTCCTTCTCACATCCTCACCATTTGAAAGGGACAAGATGAAACTGAGAAATGCAGTTGTAAAACAAAAGCGATCAAAAGAGTAAAACGAATAATGTGGAATCCGAAACTTTTCAAGTCAATCTGCAATGGGGAAAGGGGGAAGGAGCAGCAGCAGTAGCAGAAAAGTAATTTCAATGCTGTCAGCTGCCATTAGAAGTATCGCACCTTGACTTGGCTTGTTTTTCAAATAAAAGGGAAAATTCTAGCTTGAACTACTGTGGCTTCGCTCCATGCTTTCCCCCTTTATTGGATTCTCTTTTATGGGAACAAGGCCAACATCACCGCTGCTCTGATCACATAGCTATACTTACTCCAAAATGAATTTTTTTCATAGTTGTGTCGTAAATATAGTTGGTCGGTCGTAGTCTTACGATTAGTAGGGGAAACCGTGAAAGGGAAAGTTCACTCCAAATTCCAAATAACCGGCCAATATTCCATTTCATGTTTTTTCCATTACCTTCAAGTTATTGTCCACACTCATTTCATTTCAAGCACTGCAGTAGATCCCCTCTCCCTCATCAAGAAGCATAGCCACGCACTCTATTCCATACCAAACCATATCAGTTGAGTTTTGTTTTGTAACGAGCTCATCAACCGTTACCGACCACGGACACTCCACTTTTGCATAACTAAAGAGGGGAGAACATCCCCTGAAAAGATATTTTCGGAAAATGAGATCTTTTATTCCCATTTGTTTACTGCTTTTCAAGGTGCTTACCCAACCATTTTACATTCCCAGTAAGTTTTACTCTCAGCTTTCTCCTTTTGAATTCCCACTTTTGTTTATGGAAATTTTCCAGAAGGTTTTGACTTCATTTCCTTTTATCTCTCTCTCTCGCTCTGTTGTGTATTTTCTTTTGTTTTTAATATGCCATCCAAAATGCTTGAAAGCAGATTCCGGAGGAAAAGGAATGAAAATGAGAAGAGATTAAAATGGATGGATATTGATATTGCGTATTCCTCTAAAAGGTTCAAGGCTCAACTGGCTAGACACAAGGTTGCTTAACATTGAAATTACGAAATAACCAAACCAAGAGGGAAACTTCCAAGAAAAATCTGGGGACAAGAGCTATCCTTTTCTACACTATTAACATACGTAAACCTGTTCATTTTATTTCACCTTGACGGGGGTGTGCTCAGTCACATTAGCATAATTTGTCCTTGGAATTTTCCCTCTAAAAAATTTCTAATGGGGACGGTTGACTTTTTTGATTCCCAGTCCCATCGTCAGACATTCTGGTTACTTTCCTTTCACGGGGTAAATTATGGAAATCAGAATAGACAAAAGGGAAAATAACTTTTTTTATAGAGGAGGAAAGCATCGCCGGCTAAAAAAAGTCGAAACGGCAATAATGGAACGATTTTTTCCCTCGAGTTGATTTGGTTAGATTTTTTTACGCGTGGGTTGAGCCATATCCCAAGCAACCCCAACCATTTTACCGTCTGCACATGCAAAGTATACGGTAGAAAATGGAAGTGCTCTGCATTCTCCAGACTTTACTAATGGCCTTGATCATTTTGAATGCGGGGATAAATAGACAAGGTACACTGTCAACACAACAGATCCAAGAGCGAGCGAAACCGTATCCCGTTGGAATTTGGAATGTTGCGGCTGCTGCTGTAGTGCAACTGCATTAATAACTCGGTCTAGTCGACGTCACCGCTTTTGTTTCAGTTTTTATCAACATCCTCCCCCCTTCCAACGTTTCCCTTGTTTGACTTAATTTATTTGAATTTTGTTCATCTAAAATAAAATCAAAATTGGGAAAGCGCTCCAGTCTAATAAACTGATGGGAGGGAAGAGGAAAAATATCACCGGTGAAATTTAAATTAATGTAATTTATTGCACTCTGAGGACCCTCTGTATCAAAAAAAAATCTGAAGCAAAACCATTTGCTCAGCAGCACATCTGTTCTCTGATAATACGCAATTATGTAATGGAAAGAAAATGATCAAGAAGGAGGGAAGAGCACTAATTTACCAATGAAAATGAAGCAACTTAAAAATGTCAAAAAGTGAAGTTCTGACAAACAAAATTGTTCCTTTCTTAGCAAGCCCCAAAAAAAAGTTGAAAGGGGAGACAAGTAACATGACGTAATGCACACTTCATGTTTATGCATGAGCATAAAAAAGCGCTGTTCAAAACAAGTGTTGTCATTTTTTATTATTATTCCGATGAAGTCAGTCAGTCGGCTGGGTTTCAATTTCGCTTCCGTATCCCTGCTTATGTTTATGTTTGGCTCATCTTCTTTTAGTTCCTTTCATCCTTCAGCCGCGTCTCATTTTTTATGGATATGGAGACAAAATAATCCCGGGGAAATATAAGATGGGAGATTCATTCTGATGGGTTGATGCCCTTTTTTGCTCCACAACTTTCTCTCTATCCCGGCTCAATAGCTTACTTTATTATTTCCCAAAGGCAATAGCAGTAATAGTTGTGTGCTGGAAATTGGCAGAATAAAGAGAGTTTCTTCGGATTTGCAACTTTTGTTATTTCCGCTTTCATTCCAGGAATAGCAAAGGCATACTGAAGTCAATATCACATGAAGCTGGAAGGAAAGTTATCCCAAGCCGTATCATCCATAGGAAAGGATCAAGCTAAAAAATAATTTTTCTGTTGAGTTTCGTCTGACTCCATTATTTATTTTCGGTTCATATCCTTCCGTATTGCATACTTAATTATGTGGTTCAACTTTATGCAAACATTTTTTTTTTCAAATAATAATGCGCAATAACGATGATCTCGTAACTTGTTTGTGATAATGATCAATTTACTCTTCCACTTCGTAGCCGGAGTATAATGCATTATGAAAATTAAGTCGAATATCATCAAATGCATATAAAAATATTTTTTTGGCAAACCTTTGCAAAAAAGTCTTCTTTCCCAATTTATCTTCCCGTTTGGCCTAGAATTTTGTAAGGAAGAGGACATCTTTCATGTTATGAATAGGAAGGGCTGGATTGACGTCTCATGTGGATAAATAGAAAATAAAGTTCCGTTGAATTGAGTCTCCGGAAATTCATAACCCAAGCCAAGAGGTGAGGTAAGGCGATATATGAGGTATGAGTGCATACGTAACCTTCCTAACTTTGCTGACAATCCCTATTCTAGAGAGGTTGTGATGCTCTACTTTTTCGATGCTTTTCTTTCCCGTTGTTGTTCATCTTTTGTGTTTCACTTCATCCTTGTTCCTACTTTTCTCCCCCTAACGGTGAAATTTTGTGTATGGTACTGACAGGACTACTCCTCACGAGGATGTTTTTTTTTCTTCCTTTTTTCCTCTCCTCTTAAGAAACACATCAACTCGTCAGCGGTTATTTCTTTCGAATGCAGAGGAAAAAGATAAAAAAATACCTCGTATGGCTCAATAGGCAACTTTTACTTTTTGGATGGAGTGCCATACCAACTTTGCCACCACCACCTTTCATTCCCACATGCCCCCTTGGAAGATTTTTTTTTGCAAAAAAATAAAAAGAAGAGAAAAAAAAATATCCGTAGCTAAAATATTTTTAATAGGTCACTCCACCGCCATGGGCATTATAGGGAGAAGAGAAGGTGCATTATACGTGTAAGCTGCGCCTCAAACAATAATACTCCACGTCCAGTTAGGTACGCTTCCTCTAATGGATGGGAGGAGACATGTAACCTGCCGAAAAATATTCAACAAAAATTGAGGATGGATGATCTCCTTTTCACAGTTGAGAAATGACAACAGCTCATATTTTTTATGAAAAAAAATCTATAAACAGAAGTTTATAAAGAAGAAATGGAAGAAAATAGAGAGAAGTAAAGGAAAAGTTTTTACTTCATATTTTGACACAGAAAAGGGAGAGTAAGAAAGTGACAACTTGGAGGGAGGGGATGATGGAATGGTGGAAGGATATGAAAATTCGGCTTTGAAAGCTTTGATCATAATATCATGAATGAAGATGTTGATCAAAAATTTCTTCAGATCCTGTCTGTCAAGCTTTCTCTGGGAGTACAAGTGAAATTAGAAGGGGAAAACTGTATTTTAAAGTTATGGATTCTTGGCATGGATGCTAATGCTGTGGGTGGTAGTGTCGTCAGTATGAAATGACATCAACCATCAATAACAGCTGGAAAAGTTTATGATATTTCATCATGAGCATGTCCTTGTTGTGACCGACATGGAAAAGATAATGCAATAATGAAGGTCACACGCTGCGCCGCTCCGAAGAGTCAATCTAACTAGCATGTCAATGTCAAGCCACGAAGAAAAAATCTAGAAGGTGCGAACACGAAAAAGGAAATTGTATGCTCAAAATTGTTTTTTATAGATTTATTTGTAGTGCAAGAAAATCACAGAATTGTTTGTAGAAACTTGAGGCTAAACGTTTTTAATATTCTATTATGCTTGTATCTATTGTGCCCAGATATCGTTGTCGTCATTCCTTATAATCAAATAGAGTAAATACAAAATAATATCGCGTCTTGACTTGCTCGTCTACAATTTCTGGCGCTGCTTGAAGCAGTCTCCAAGTATCATCTTGCTTCTTGCCCCAATTAATTTTTATCCGTTTTGAAATTGACGACCGATAAGGGACCGCAGATGATCCATACAGTAACATAATGAGACACACGACTGGTTTCTATAAGTCGAGTAAATTAACTACACAGTCTGGTCCTGGTATGTGGTCCCTCGGGGGTGACACGATATAATCCTAAAAATGGTACATGTCCAGACTGCTACATCCCATCGGTCATTTGTATGTCTGTGGACAGCGGTTTGAGTGGTAGCCACATCAGACCAGACATCATCTGCTACTTATTAGGTTTCTTGGAAGAAAAAAAAACAGATAAAGATCATTTGGCCTTCATTAAGAAATGCCAAAAATATGTGGAACTAATAGGGGAACAATACAGGAAAGTGCTTTACAAGGGCCTTCCCCATTCGTCTTTAACCGTTGGACATTTTGGAGTCGGAGTCTCCAAAATGCTTTATAATATGCAACTTATTTTTTTTCTTGGCTCCAGTACAATCGCCATCAGAAGATATGGCAAAGGATGTTGGGGGAAAGCCACAGACATTGGAAATTGCTTATTTCTGATCTCTCTAGAATAAGTGCAGATACATATTTTCCCTTTCACTAATGTACACTTTCCTAAAATAAGA
>JAQIWX010000218.1:0-21912 GCA_034696785.1 Lepidocyrtus cyaneus | reverse complement strand
TTATTTTGCACTTTCATTATTTTTGTGTTCTGTAGCTCACTTTCATGCAGTCTTTTTTCATTGATGAACAGATCGGGGTATTACTTGGATTATCCTAGTTAATATTATTATAGATCAATAAAATTTACTACATCTTATTCATCATCATCTTCATTTTTGTTACTTTTCGCAACCCATCCAATCCAACCCTCATCTATATTATGTACATCAGACCGGGGTGGATGATATTTTCACGATAGAGATCTATGCAAAAATCTTTCAACATCAACCGGTTAGTTGTTAGTACTGCTAGACGGAAACTGCAATATAATAGTGATCAATTTATATCTAGCAAAGTAAGACCAACATTGTTGAATTTATATCAACTATGACCCAGCATAATTCTGAAGTTCCGCTCAGTGCAGTGAGTGCGAATGTGAAAACCAAAGCTGCGGAAGATCGCGTCATCATCATCACCATCTAGATCTCCAATCTTCCTTCTTGTTCAATTACAAACTTCTTACTTTACTTGCCTCTTCTTCTCCGATTGCATTTTTGCGAAGGAGAAGGATGAAAGATACCAAACTGAACCAAACGACACCATCCCACCGAAACGATCCCATCACCCAGGCCCAATGTACCTTCTTCATCGTCCCGTCATGTCATCAACATATTTTGCTCATATGAGTGTATTAAAAATGCATGAAACTTAGCATTCTAAAGATGACGTCATTAACCGGCACACTGGCGGATAAAAAGCAACATTTCCCTGTGGTGGATGCGAAACCGATCTAAAAACCAGCTAGCTTCATTTTCATTCTTCCCTATGCCAAAATAATAATGCAATGCAAATGAACCATCTAGAACAATACATGATTAGGAATTTGTGTATCGAAAGATATGATGGGAAATTGTGAATGCGATATTGAATGGACACCACATATTATGAGGATAGGTAAAAACGTGGTGTGGTCCGTCCGTAGGTATTCTGTCTGTACATACTATACTATACTGTAGTCTAGCCCAGCGATGAATGTTGGACATGCTACGTGTTCATTGTTAGGTTTAGCTTCATTCATATTTACACCATATCTCAATCGGCCTACGACAAGACAGAGGCAGACAACTCGGCTAATTTTATTCCATCGCCGGAGGCTCATCTCCATTTGTAACTTTGTTCTATACAGCGGATTGAGGGTAACAGAAGAGCTTTATCAACAACTTGCGCCACGCCGAAAATTTCCGTAAAATGAAACTGCTCTTACCGCTCTACAATGTACATGTTCTCCCTCACCTTGCCACTTGTATTTTGTATTGTACCATTATTGTACGTACGTACACTACTTTTCTCCTACCAGACAGACTAGACCGACTCTCCCTACTCCATCCACTCCCTACCCCTACCGTGTACACTCACTCACTACAATGTGGTACTACAACTTACTTAAGTATTATGGGTTGTACTCCTCCTGTCTTTTCTTCATGGTATGCGTACCGTATTCAAAACGTGTGGATATGGTATGATATGATATGGATATGGCACGGCGTATAGCGTATATTACCTATATATGTACATTGGATTGGATGGATATACTATTCCATGTTGTAATGTACTATAATGATGACGACGAAAACCAGCAACAAAACAACCAACCAACCAACCGAACCGAACGAACCTGCTGTGGTTTGGGTACGACTAGACTGGCTGTTACTACGAATACGAATGAATGGATATCGTATTATTGGCTACCAACTTCGGAGACTTGCCTGTACTACTACCAAACTACAAACGAACAAACACACTTTCCTTCCTGCATCTGCATTGCTGCTGTAACACACATAACCAGCAAGCGGCAAGGCGCAACATGGCAGTAATAGCAGTGACAGTACTTTCCATTCTTCCTTTCGCTCGCTCGTCTTCTCTTAGCTTTTTGCCATCATCATCATCGTCCTCCGTCCATTCCCGCTAGTGTATCACCATCACACCACCACCCACCTAATCAAACTCCCGCAGTACTTTTCTCCTATTCCCTATACCGTCCCACACTAAATCTTTCGTCTTCTCGTCCATATTATATTCAAATGAAGCATGGATGAAATGAAGTATATTGTACTTTTACATATTATTCGTAGCAAAAATTTGCACAGCCAAAGCAAAGCCAAAGCCATGCAGGCAACTCAGCTCGCTTCTCTTGTACCATACTCGCCTGTGGAAAACCATCGCTCAATTTACTCTACACACATATAGCGATAGCCAAGTTTAACTTTTCAATTTCAAGATAAAGTCTCTTCTTCTCTCTCTCCTCTCTCGTCTCTCTCTCACTTTTTACTTTTTTTTTTGCTTGATACGAATTTTCAGTCTATCATTCATCCCGTTTCTCCTCTAAAAAAAAATTTCGTGTGTGTTGTTACGTTTACTTTACTTCAGTTTATAGCCCAACACTATCATCACTTTTTGTACAAGGAATACACGAATAGATTTGAGCAGGCAGGCAGGGAGCTAAAAAAACCTCAAAAGCAGGAGCAGCAGTATCCGTATCGATATCTACTTTATAACAACATTCAACATTTCTATTACCCTACATCATCATCATTCGATTCGTGTGAGTTTTTTGTGAGTCTTCTTAATTATCGTGAATAACTACTGTAATTGTGTGTTATTATTAAATTCCATGTCTGATTAATTTTTACCAGTTTAATAAGATCCTTTACGAAATTGTCAATTGTCAAAATCTTAATAGAGACAAGAGAGCCCAGTCAAAAGAAGGGCGAAGAGCAGAAGTCTCAAGTTTTTAACTATTCATTTATATTACCAATTACTATTCGTCGTGTCGTCACCCTTTCAATTCCGGAGTTGTGCTAACCGAACCTCATCAGACGTCGTCGTCGTGTTTTTGTCCTCAGCAAATACAATCCGGAAAAATTTAATAACTTTAATTATTTCTCCTTTTAAGTTATTAAGTTAATGAACACAACATTCAAGTCAAGTATAAAAACAGTACCAGATCCCGGAAGGTCAACAGTCAACATAACATACAGAACATCTGATAAGAAATATTGAATATCCAAATATCCATTTGGAAGGGGAAAACATTGATCTTGTGCTTCAGTTAATAAATCGTACCAAGAGTATTCGATCAACAGTAACATTTTTTATCCACAAAATCCAAGAGGAAGGCCGTCATTTGTCATTCTCCAAGTTTTAATATTTAACGGTGATAAAACAGGTAATTACCTAATTAAAGTTTACCCTACCACACCACTGTACTGTTAGTAAGGAAAGCGAGTTAAGATGAACAAGAAGAGGAGTTTAGTATTCACTCCCCTTAGTTAATCATTAATTGAATTGAACTCGTGCTCAATTAAATGATAAAATGGGAGTACTCATTTCACTTTAAAAGGGTTACACAGGGTTAACAGTTAAGATTTAGCGTATTACACTAGACACGATAACCGTAACTTTCATACCGTTACAATCGTTAACCGTGCGCATTGTTTTTGCTACATGAGCCTTAATCTTTACACCTACCGATTTTTTATAAAAGGTCCCATGTGGAATTAATTTATCTTTAACTACACATTCAAAACAGAGATTGTAATTCAGCCAACCCCAATTAATTAGCTCATTCAACCCAAACTAAAAGAAAAGTGAATTGAGTTCTCCCAAACGAGTGAATGAAAATAACCTCTCGAATTCTTTTTAACAGGTCTGCAGTCTACTGTCTACTACTTCTACAACTACGGCCGCACAACTACGGTCAGTGAGTAAAAGGAAACCTTGGTGAAGGTGACTGCTCCAAAAGGAAGTCAAGTTTACATCATCATCAACCATCAGCAATACAGTTTTTTACATTTTTACAGTTTAAAGCAAACATTCGATTTGCAACGACGGCGATTGAATTTGTTACAACTAATTAAATTCTTCACGCAATTAATTCAGGTTAGTTAGAGGTTTCCCTTCAAAAACTAGGAAACAGATTTGCTTGGGAGGGTTACCCGATAAAATTAACTACTTTTAATTTGGTAATTACAGAAACTAACGTTAGTAGGAACTGTGTTGGATTGTTTTAAAAAACATCTAGTGACTTTGGCGAGATCTTGAATCTTGATAAGTTCCTAATTTGCAATTGGGATTAATATAAAAGTTATATTACCTTCCAGTAGTGCGCCATTCATTTTAGTTGCTGTGTGTGCGCCAAACCAAAATAGTCTGGTCGCTAGTTAGGTAAGAGCTTTCAGTAATTAGCATTATTAACTACAAAGTTTACTTTGAGGAGAAATAAGCGTAATTTTAAAGACAGAAAGTGCAGCTGATTTTTTATATACGATAAGGAGAGGAAAAAAGATTTATTTTATTTATGAAATAGACTACGATTACAAAAACTATATTTTCATACAGTTAGTAAAGTTAGGTAAGTAATAATTAGATTTCAAATTTTGTGAATCTAAAAAAAACGAGGCAGGTTTTTAAAGACTAATCGACAAGACAGTTTTAAAATATTGCTCATTGTGCAATTAGTGGAATCGTCACGGTGAATTTGTGCCAGCCAGTGACTCTGATTTCCTTCTAGACTGTGTCCGCATTACCACTGGCCCGACGTTGAAACAGCGTCGGTGTATGATAATCTTGGTTTTACAATAACATTACATTGATTTGTTGCCGGTGAAGCCTTTTGTGATCAGTGTGAACCATAGCCTCGCGTCATGAAGTCGGCGCATTTAAAAGGGAAGGGGCAGCGGCCTCACACCAATAAGCAGTAAGTATAATCCTCTGGACATTTTTCATCAATTTTTTCATCGAAAAATAATTAGATTTTTTTATAATTAATTTCCTAAGTTCATAGTTCAGTCGCTGCTCATTGTTTGTTGTTATCTTCAATCTTTGATCTTGTCGCTGAAACTATGATTATAAGAAAGTCCTTAATTTAATTTATCCATTCTTACCGGAAACCTGCTATCTGTATCGCTTTCAATAGAATTGACGGGAAGGGGAAGTCAGAAGATCCTCATTTCAGTTACAACATGACCGTCTTGATTGGTTGTCCAGCGGAGGTGACAACACGCGAGGGTGAAGTTTATGAAGGGATCTACGTGGCGTTTTCATCAGCAATGGAGATCTTGCTAGAGGCTGCCCATCTTGTGACAGAGAAAAAAGACGATGCTTCCATCGTAAAACATTTTGACGTCTTAGTCATTCCGAGTGAGAAGGTAATCCGTCACACCGATACTGTTGAGCTATTTATAAGTTATCGAATTGTTAAAGCCTACATAGCATAGATACTGAAAAAACAAAAAGTACAATAGTTAGTAGCTGAACAATAGAAAGGAAACGAAGTGGTTCGACTGTTAGTAGTAGTCAGTGGTAACACTAATCATCATATCATATTTTTATCATCATAGTAATATATCTATGAGCTTTTCCTCTGCTTCTACAAAAAAACTTATCATTATTTAAGCATTTTCTTCTTCTAAAAAGCAATGAACAGGAAGTATTACAATCGTAGATTCCTGTTATTCGAATTTGTTTTTGAGTAACATTGATACTAAATAAAATTATAGCTTAAAAATGATAGGATGAAGAAAAGGGGGTACGTATAGGTTAGGTAGCAGAGTCACGTTGGAAAATGGGAGTAATTATGCATCTACCTATTTGTCATACATGGATCAATCAATAGCCCTGATCTCTGTTAAGCGTTGACTGATAAATTTTATGTTGCTATCCCTACAAATTTAAGCTTGGTAAGTAAAAAAGGGAAAGATGAGTGTTTCACTTTTGTAGCACAGTTTTATACATAATGCTTGGTTCAGTTCTCATGGGTAAAATGAGTCACACAAATGTTGGAGTAAAAAATGCTTAAAATTAAACCTCTATTTTTTCTACAGTTATTTATACTGCATCCAAATATAATGCATGGAGATGCATATACATAATTTAGTATGTTAAAACGCGATGAAGTGGAGGTGAGGTGATGATAATAGTTATGTATATGAATGATAATCCTGGGGGTAATGAGAATACTTACATTTAGGCAGAGGCGACGGTTTGCGAAAAATCGTTAGTCATAATTGTTTTTTTTATTGTTTTTTTTAGGTTCTATCTATGAAGTGTATAAATGCTGATTTAACATATCCCACACGCGAATTCGCTACAGATACTGCTATTAGTAGTTCCCGCGGTGGTGGCATTCGAGACAAGGAACTAACACCTTGGGAGTGTTCCGAGGACACCCCTGAAGAGTTGTCTTTAGATTCAGGATCTGGAACTAATGCAGTAAGAAAGCTACTGATATGATTTCTGTTATACGTACTATTTCGTGCTAATATTGATCTTCTAAAACTGGTGTCGTATCTTATTATTCTAGAATGGATGGGAAGCGAAGGATATGTTCAAGAAAAACGAAGAAAAGTACGGCGTTGTTTCCAGCTTCAATCATGACCTTAGTGGCTACACGACACAGGTAGACAAAAATAAACCAGAATTCAAACAGTTGGAGGAACAAGCCAATCAGGTTGCGCAGGAAATAGAAAAGGGGACGTCTTCATGGGAACGAACTCAGGTTGAAAATGGAGATGAGGAGGATGTTTACTCTGCTGTTGTTCGTCCAAGGAACAACGCCCCTAATAGTACTGTCAATAATAACAACAATAACAACACTAGCTCAGTACCGTAAGTTACCCTTGATTTCCTAAAATATTCACTTACTTATTATGTGTTTAACTGTTCATTATAGCTCAATATTTGTCGTATTATAGAAACGATAAATATATTCCCCCTTCACGAAGACAAACTCATATGCAACCAGCTGCTCCTCCACCAGTACAGTCGCACCCGCCTTCTAATAATAATGGACCACCCCATAACCCCAACAACAATAGTGGCATTGGTAGGAAACCTATGTACAATCAAAATCAGAATCCTCGAAACAATTATGGTGCACCACCAAATGCAGTCTACCATCAAGATCGAAGGGGATTTGATAGTCGACGTGCACCACTTCCAAATCAGTATGGAAATCCTGGGCATGGTGATCTTCGCCGCCCTCCTCCTGGCGAAGACAGTGGACCACGCCCACAACGTTTGTCAAACAAAGTGCCGCAAGACCGGAAAGGTATAAATTAACAACACTTTCATACAATACAACTATAAATAAATTGTAAAAAGTTGACACTTTAGGCCTTGTAGATACTGATTGGATTCTTTCTTTGGTAAATCGCTCACACAAAATGTTGCCTTTTTCCAGATCCAACCAAATTGAAGGAGTTCGGTAACAATTTTAGATTATCTGAGTCGTCACAGAGGCGACCTCCTCCTAATAATCCTCCTCCACCACAACAGGGCGGAATGTCACAGCATAATATGCCTACAAATTCTGTGTCAGGACCGACAAGAAATCCAAGTCCTCCATCTGCAACAAATACGATCTCTTCCAATAAAATAAAGAAGGAGGAGTCCCCGACTTCTTTACCACCACTTATTCCTCCAAATAATGCAACGTCTGAGCCTGGCACCTCCCAGACGTCAGACTCAAGTTCTACAGCAACTTCGAACCCTGCAACCGCTACTACTTCTTCAAGCAGTGCTATGTCGACCAGTGCGTCACCTAGCACACCGAATGTTGCAAATATTTCTGTTAGTGAGAGCACTCCTCCCAGTGCTGGTAGCATGACCAGTCCTGCGGCTTCAGATAATCATACACCTAATGCCAGTGGTGATTGTAAATCTGGAGAAGCGGAAAACAAGAAGAAATTTACGTTCAATCCTAATGCCAAGGAATTTAATCCGGTTAAGTTCACTTCGGTTGGTGTAAAATATCATTTACTTTTAAAATAGTATTTCAGTAATATTACAATTAACATGTTTTTTTTTATGGTGTTGGTAATTCAGAGGTCTCCCAGTACTCCTCCGCGTCCGCCAAGTACGTCTGCGACATCAGCCAATCCGCAAGTTATGGCTACCCAAGCTATTCATCCTTACGCAATGAACCTTTCAATGCAGCCTATTATGTATGCTCCGGCTCAGCAGTATGCTCAAGCTGCTCTAACACCTTCGTCAAACTCGTCAGCCTCATCAGGCGTGACTACACCCCGACATGGCCATAGGAAAGGTTGGTTACTAAAGTTCTTAATTATTCATTCATCTCTGCTTGCTTTAATTAAAATTTAGATTTGAAAATCAAAACCCAGTTGATAATTAATGATTGCTTTGTGTCAATCTTCCTTTGTTCCTACTTTCCTTTTCAAATTAACCTGTACCTATGGTGGTCTGGTATCTGTAGTTAGTTCCTTGGACACGTTATTTTGCAAATTCCCCTGTAACATTTTTTATTTCGTTCATGATTAAAAATACTTCTTGCCTTCAAGTAAATACGATTCTTTTTCAAATTTGAGGCCAGTGGCCAGTTAGTGTCTTTTCTATTGATCTCTCATTAGTTGTAGAGTAGCAAAAACTCGTTTATCTGTAGGTTTTTTAATCTTATATGATTACGATACATTTTTAAAGAAATCGATTTTGTTTTAAGTTACCAAAGTCAAAATTTTAGTAGCTGAGAAGTGAAGTCCAAAAGCCAAACCCCAAAAACATAAAATAAATTCAGTACTAAAATTAGACAAAAAATAAGTTACTGTTCCGCCCCATACTATTTGATACAAGAGACAACTTTCAACACGTCCAATGGGGTATTTGGGATATCGACGCAGTTAGGTTGCCTTTTTGAACCTGTGGTTATTGTGCGCCTGTGCTTTTTACCAATTTATTTTACTTACAAATAGGCAACTATCGAAACCGCAATAGTCCTCCTGAGGAGGAGTTCGAGGAGGTAGGCGGTTATGGTTACTACGATTACAATTACGATGAGGGGCAAGGCCGTAAGTTCCTAACAACAATGTGATACAATTATGAAAGATGCCACTACATATGTATTCTTCCTACGTTGATGGTTTCAGTATAAATCTTATGTAAACAACGAAAGCAACCCCTTTTCTATAAAAAATGATGATGGTTAAAACTTAAAATACTCTACATAGAATCTCTTCAATTAGTTCTTAAAACTTCAGCACGTTTACTTCTGTTTGATTCGAGTATCGTTACTTTGAATATGTTTGTATGACCGTTGTTCTGAATTCAAATGCATTTTCTAAATCAATTCAACTTTCATCCTGTTTGCTAAAAGGTTTAATTTTTTCCGCACAGTTATTGTTTTGCACTTAACATTAACATACTTTTCAAATTAAACAGATGAACTCGCTAACTTGTAAGAATCTTATTGAAGAGCACCTTACCTTAAGAAACTTATCGAATCTTGTATGGGCTTTGCTTGACACCAACTTATATTTTGCTTTTGATCAGAATTGCTTTCAAGTGGTTATGGTTCTAACAACAGCAGTACGGTAATGGTTCCAGTGTCAAACTACGTGTCTTATCCGAATCAGTATCCATCCCGTAAGTTCCTCACCTCACAGTCAAATATATATATACATGTTATGTGCAATTGAATGGTTGTGGTTAATTTTTGTGAAATGTTAAATGTTATGTTTTATATAATACTTGACTCGACAAACTGCATGCTCCAGATTGTGGGTTGTTAGAGTCAACCAAGTTTAGTCAGTTTAACTGTCAGCATTTCGATACGATGACTTGCGCGTGGATTTATTGTTGTTGTCACCTGGTTTTTGATTTTTCATTTGTCTGGCGTCCTTGGCATGTGTCCTAATGTCTCTAAACTGACTAAATTTGTTCATTGATATTACCCCGTATTTTATGTAGAGGATAACTATTACGAACCTAAATACAAAAAACGAGGTGGTGGTACTGGTGGTGGTGGTCGAACCAGAAAGCAGAGTTTTGGTAATGTTAACCTTCAAGTACTGCGATTGCAACTTTCTTTTTATGCTTTATAACTTAATTTGGATTAACGTTTATATTTTGAACTGTTTTGCAAATATTTTTATTGCTCTATAAGTTTGATAATACTGCAATCCTATATAAAATCTGCAAACTAGTCGCAAAGGCAAATTCGGCTATACCAAACGACGCTATTAATAGTATACCCTAATTTATTCGCTCAGGTGGCGTGGTTGGTATCCCACCTCGCTCTGAGATGACTCCTCCTATACAAATGTCAGCGACTGGACCACCCATTCTGGCACCAGCTACAGCTATTCAAGCTCCTCCGCATCAGTACTTTGTTCAACAAGGACCATATTCAGTAAGTTTTGAGAAACAGTTTACAGAGTAAATAGTATTTTAAGTCGAAACCAAATAAACTAATAATTTATTTATGTCGAATAGGGAATGCGAGTTATGCAGATTGTGCCCCAAGGAATGCCAGTTTTCCAAACGGAAGGTTCAGGTGGAGCCCCAATCCATCCATATATGCACAACTTACCTCCAAATGGAGGAAATGCCCCAAATAATGCTGGTCACCAACAAAATAGCAATCCGCCAACAAATCCCTCGGCACAATCGTAAGCTCCTTTATTTTAATAAACTCATGGCATAACCATGTCATATCAGAAATATTACGGAATTTGATACATACATTTGTACATTTGCACCTACCTACTGTAACTTCATGCTGATAATCACTTCGTCACCACACAGATTCTGTAGTTTTGTGAAAAGTCAGAAAAGCATGTTTTATCATAACGTCATTTGCCATAATTTATCTTATTCAATATTCCTAAAAAATATTACATGTAGAATTTTGATGACCTCAGTAAACGCTAATTGGCATAATAAATACTAATAATGATTGTATTTCGGATGTATTGGTTTCGCAGGAATGTAGCTCCACCAAACAGTCATGGATATGGTCAGACGCAAGGTAGTCACAGCGGTAGCCACCATCCCATGGCATATCCAATGGTAGGACATCCTGTAGCTTATGGATTCCAACTAGCTAATCACCAGAACCTAATTCACCTACCTTCTTATGTCCATTCTCAAGGTGAGTGGCGTCGGGGTGGTGTTCCATATACGTTAGTTCGTTATGACTAATTATTTTGTTCCGTTTTGATGTGCTGCTTTAGTCAGTGCCAAATCCGTACTTGTTATTATTTTGTCATTCGTAAAACTACTAGTCGTACTTGATTATGAATTCAGTCTATTTTATTAAGCCCCGTAATAAAAGTGTGCCCGACTATTTTCATTTTCAACAGTCTGTTTCCAAGATTAGCCTTGTAGTTTCTAATTATAATAGGATAGTAACAACGTTTTCTTTCCGCGCAATTGTATTGGAATTGAGCCAGTATTCAAAAATTATCTTTTTTACTCTTATTTGGTTAAATTTTAGTCTTTTATAAATTTTTGTGTATCACTTCTCATTGAACAAAATATATCTATCTATTTATGTGAGTGTTAGTGCTAGAAATACTATCTACACTTCGAAAGTAGAAGTCAAATACTTTAGATTTTTTTCAAATTCAAGAAAACGGGTTATGTTTGAAAGGATGCACTGCAATCCGTAAGTGGATTGTTGTAGTGTTGTAGTTCAACTTAGCAACGCCGTTTGATTTGCCAAATAGCTTCATTTACAATTCTATTTTCTAGTATCTTATCTTAGCAAATGTATTTTTTAGCAAGTTGTATTTAGTTTCGCTGTCTTCTTGGGAGCATTCAATGCTTATGTAAATATTTCATATTATTTTAAATGTACACTCAAAATTTTCCCGGTTATATGAAGTCACATGTAAATTAAAATGTATGATTGGTCATTTGGCGATTTGATTCGTTTTGAAGAGTAATGTATAGCTGGGTGAAGTAAATTCGAACACCAGTATTCTAAAATGCTATGTTTATATTTTGCCTATTATTTATTGTATTTTATGTCAGCAGCACATAGTTATTCGTACGTACTATGTTGAACTTGCTTCACTGTCTTCCACCAATTCCGTAGTCTGATTGAAACCTTAATTTATAACTTTCTATATTTTGAGAGCTTTTTCTATGATAAGCACGTGCCTTTTTTCTTGGATCATCTTATGTATGTATCATTGCAGTGAGTGCCATTGTAAATCACAAAATGCAAACGCTGGCTTCTTCTGATGCAATGCTTCAGCATAAAAATGGGAATATCATTGTTCCATCCCACAATAATACCCTGATTGCTCCCAGGCATTAAGCTGTGCAGTAAGTTATTTTTTTTATATGACGGAGCAAAAATGGTTGCTTGAAATCTAAGAATTTAATTTTTAAGTGGACTGTTTGTAAACACGGTAGTGTTGCTTCCTGTGAGTTCTATAGACGTTTATACTACCTCTTTTGGAACCAAGCATGCTACCTCTACTTCCAACTATTTTTGTTACAGTCAAAAACATGGTCAACCATTTTTGTGTAGTCTACTATTTATTTAGCAATTCTTTCTTTATTTATTTGTAAATTATATTATTTTTTTATATCATGTTTTGCTTGCTTCCAGTAAATATAATAGTGTGTATAGATGACACGGTAGGTTAGAGTTTCAATTCCGAGCTTCAGTTTTTTTTTAAATGTAAAATTTTGTAATAATTCCTAAAAACTTATGCCGTTACCGTTCGGTTAATATAAGAATTCCATGTTGCTAACAAAACTCTTTCTTTATTTCCACAGGCGGCACAACCACCGTCATCCCACAAAGTCAGTGAAAATTCACAAAAATAGGAACGAAAAATTTTTGTCGTGTGAGATTTTGCACATCAAACGCAGAAAACTATTGATAACGTTATGAAATTGATTACAGAAAAAAAAATTATTTCGCTAGTAATTTAGAACATAGAGATTTTTCATCAATAATTCAGATATAAAAATCGTAAAAGTTGTTTTATAATACATATATATACATATACATAAATGTAATTTTTATTGCTGTTCTTGTTGTTTATCATTTTATTTATTATAATTTCATTACTTTACGTGCATCCTTCACCATAAAAAAAACTATAGATTACAAAAATATCTGTAAATTCTAAAGAATTCCTTAGCCTCCAAAGAGAACATTATTTTTCACTGTGCATAATATTATTTATTGACTTTTCAAGAACTAACCTCTGATTAATTAAACTCTTGATTTTTAGTAATTATTTGAGGACTTGCGTGCATTCAGTTCAGTTCTTTATTTTTTTGGTACATAAATACATGAAGACCACAACGGCTTCCAGTTTATAGACGAGGCTTGTCCATTTCGCTATCATGCAGGTGTCATGAATCATGAATCAAGACTAAAAATGATGGACAATATTGAATTGAAAGACGCTGCGCGGAGCTAAATTTCATTCGCCAGAATTTAACGACCTAAACCTAAACGATGACAGTTTTAAAATCCTTTCATTTTCATGTAGAAATCATATCCTTTTTTTGATAGGCTCATTTAAAGACAGATGTCAGAATTACCTTAAAGAGTGATTTTTAGAATCAAGTTAGACTCGGCTTTTTTTTGAAGAATGTGTCTCTTTATTGTTGTGTATTTAGTATTTGTAGACTTACGATTAGACTGAGAACACTTATGTAAGCAGGAAGTAAAGCCTATGCATTGTTTTTAATAAAGTAAACTCCGTAATTTTGACTAAAATTATGTGTCAAACGTCTTGGATTCAATTAACAACCGAAAAGGCTTAATTATCCATGTTTAATTAGTAATGTGCAGTTTACTTTCATTCCTTTGTTTCTTGGGTTTCGTGAATTGGATTGGAATTTTACAAGTTAATTTGATTTAGTTATTCCTTGTGAAATAAAGTGATTTACTGGCTACTACATATTAAAGCATGATAATGACTTAAATGCCTCAAAATATAATACGACAATTGAACTATGCAAAGAAAGTACTGTGTCATCGAAACAAAAACAAAACAAAAAAATGTTGTCAATATAGCGTTTTGATATGATAAGGGACTTTTTCCGGGAAATTAACTAGAACTATACTGATGATGAATGCGACCATATACCAAAAGCAACCGTTTCGTACAACGATATCAAGATTGAATGCCGTGGCTGCGTTCATGGATTTTATAAGGACATATACAAGCTTTAATTGTGTACGGTTAATCGTTTATATTAAAAAGTAAAGAGAAAAAATATGATATTCGATAAAAAAAATAGTTAGCTGGATACTAGCTAAGGACAATTTGAAGAAGGAAGATTGTCGAGGATAAACCAGATAAAAACGCTACGTAATTTTATAGTAATTGGAATCTGTTCGTCTAAACACCTACCTACACCTCTATATATAATTTTTAACATTTTTTCTAATAATTTCATTGTGCTACATATTGTGTTGAGTGGAAGTTAACTTTAATTGATATATTTTAATATCTATCCTAGCTTTTATAAATCGAATGTTTTGATGTGAGACATTTTTTGTTTGAACAACTTGACCTCTGTGTTTCTACTAATTACCGTTAAAGAAAGATCGGATTGACTGATTGTTAAGGAGTTATGATTTTCTACAGATAATTTTCTTTGTTGGTAGAAAAGGATATTGGCAAAAAAAATTAAAAAACTAGAAGAGAATAAAAAATGCTTGATCCATTCAAAGTCTGTAAATAATCTTGTAAGTTTGAATTTTTTGTGTGGAATTGGAATGTGTATATTGAACTAAAAGCACAAGAGCTATCTCATGCCATATCATCATCGTAAGGTAAATATGCATCTATGGGAATCGCGAATCGTGAACAAAGTAATATCGCGTCGTAATTATCAACATATCCATAAAATCTAGTCATGCATGCAATTATTTCGCCCTGGCAATAAATATTTTTCTTATTTAGTTTTTCAACTTTCACACTCATAATTTAGCTCCCCGTTAAAAATCCTTAAGTACTCATCGTTTTTTCTCCGACATGCGGAACAGCAACAACCGTTCCGGTTCTAACAGCATCTCCTTACATGCTCCATTCTGTAAAATATAAACTGCTCCACAAAACAAATAAAGCGCATGCATGCCATTCGATTCATTCAGCTGCACGCTGCTGTTTCCTCAGAAGAACATCGCGAATCTCTCCACAATCCGCAAATTATTCCTATATACTCTACTTTTAGCAAAAAGCAAAACAAACTTTTCCTATCCTGTTCGACGTTCCTTTCTGTCCTCATCCTCTTGACTCCTGACATATGACATCCTGCAAAGACTTCGCAGTGACTTTTCTTACTTCTCCACTGCGGCTTTGCCTTACTCCACATCATCTTAGCAGCCGAGCCTAGCTCAGGAGGCTTCAGCTTCATAGCTCCTCCACTTCTATATACTCCATTCCATTCATTCAACACTCTCGTTTGGGTTTTGGATTGTGCTACTACTATACTAGTACTATTTATATGCCTGCTGCTGCAGCATGCATGGCCATGGATTTATATCAGGAATGACGACGTGTCGTGCTTAGAGGTGAGCATTTGGAAAACAAATAATAACTTCCATTCATAGCTGCTTTGTTAGTCTATATGACTACAGGACAACAGCGAATTAACTAACTAATTGTTTGAATCTCATTTAAATGGATGAATGATGAGCAGGAGCGTTATGTGAGAATGTGCTTCATTTAAACATTTTTTTTGTAGGTTAGGTTAGTAGAGGCGAAGTCACGAGTTAAAATTAGCCATACATAATATAAGCAACAACTTGGCCACCTCTACTTCATCCCTGATCATATGGATTTTTGTTTTGTTCGACATAACAAGGTATTACGGACGGGATGTATAAAAATACAGTCTGAACTGGACTGGGGAAGTGAGCTGCGTTTTGCCCAACTTGAGTTCCCTTCCTTCCGCAACTCATCCATAAAACAGGGATTTGTGTGAGGCGGCGCCAAGCAAGGTGGCTGTTTTAGCGAGTTTCGCACTTCGCACCCCAACATAGAAGCAGTGCTTCGTGGGATATGGATTGGATTGGGATGACTACTGCAACCTGCAATGGAATACCCAACAAATTATTTTATTGAGTTGGTGATCTTGATCTGTGTGTTATGTTGTGGAGCTGCTGCTGCTGTACAAAATAAAAATGAGCAAAAATCTACGTGGGAGATTGTAGGGAAAGTAAATTCTGCAAAGTTTTTTTCTCTTTCGCTAAAGGATTTTGGATTGAATGACGGAGGATTCCCTGCCTGTTTGAAAAAGAAGGTTAGTTTTCCTCGATTTAAAGTATAATTTTTAAAGGATAAATTGAGCTACAGTTAAAATCTATCTAATTTTATATTGGTTTAAATTAATAACGTTTAGTAAAGTAAGTAACATTGCAATATGTAATTGCATAAGTCGTTTATTATATCTGTTATCTGGTCAGATCAGGTGGATTTTCAATTTTGGCAAAGAAAGGAGTTTAGAAGAGTAAGTCAGGTGTGTAAAATTGATTGACTTTTATTAAAAGTTACTAACTACAGGAGGTTTTTAAGTTAATGAAGGAACGGGGATTTATACCTGGTGCTTGTACATTAATAAGTTAAGTGTAGTTGGTGGTTCGGTGGAGGATCGTAAGAAATTAGGGAATAGTAGTTAAAAATATCAACATTAAGACGTTACTATGTACTGACTAGTGGCAAGTGGTGGGTGAGGAGGAGGTTATTCACAATGGAGGCAGTGGTGTGGTATGTTAAGGAGTTTTGATTAAGTACTTAATTTTGTAGTTACATTTTTCATTCTTCATTCTTAGTTCAACTAAAATTGAGAGGAGTAAATTGGAATTCAGTTCAGCATTCAAGGTCGAATAAAAGTGTTAACACAGCAGAACAGAAATGTCTACATTTGACATAATTATTTTATAATATTACCAAGGCTTGTGGATTGGTCTTATCAGAATAATAGTTCTCAACAGTGAATTACATTCTTTGATCTTTTTTTTTGCCATAAAAGTTAGTTTCAATGTTGATTGATCCTGGATGAATGAATGACCTTGTGAGGATGACTTCATCATCAACAGTCAAAGCAAAAACTTATATTATTTATTATTGTATCTTATCTTGTGTCTTGATATTAGATGAATAACAAGCTGATAAGGACAGGATTACAGTTCGCTTTCATTCGTCATTGTTTCATTTAATTTGACCATTTTTTCCGCTGCTGGCAGTAAAGATTACATTTCGTAGTTCCAGCATCTAGAGGTGTTATTTTGGCTTAAATTAAGTACAAAATTATGATATTTACTAACTCAGAATGTGAGCGTTTGTAAATGTTCTACGTCAAAAAAACAGGGCCTCCAGTTCCAAACCGTAGTTGTAGTTTAAGTTCAGGAAATATCCCTTCCTAACTGTTACTAATTAATGAGGTAAACCTGTTTCATGTTTGGAGTTTAACTATTTAAAACTATTCGAGCTATCCGATGACTTAATCATTTTACATTTTATATAGCTGTTTTTCAGTGGAAATGGAAGTTGGAGTTGGAAGATAAGGTGAGGTAGGGTAGGTCAGGTTAGGTTGGTAACTTACTTAAATTATAAGGATAGGGAAATCAAATGATAAGGAAATGAAGCTTGTTTGTGGTCAGTGCAGTGGTAGGAAAATTAAGACGAGACCAACGTCGTCATCATTTGTTTTCTCCCTTCATCTTTTATCTCGCTTATATTTATTTGGGATTTATTATTTGTCATCGTCACTTAACCCAACAACTGACAACTAATCACTAATCATATCATGAATGAAGCCCTCTTTGGCTGCTCAGGAATAGGAATCACTTCATTCTTTAGTTTGGTGTTTGGTTGTATATGGATGATCAATTATTGATACACTGGTACATCATCACCTAGATCGAGTTGGCTTTAATAGTACTTTCCCCCCAAATTAGGTAAGTTAATGGCAAAATGGAAGAGGCATTCATTGTCAGTAGCAGTGGTTTAGTTAGTTTTTTATTATTATAATTATATAACATATTTAGTAAGTACAGCGTATAATTCCTGCTCAAGTACTGTATTCATCATAATAAGATGTACATTAATAGGTAAACGTAGACTGTACAGTGAATTCATATCGTCACTGTCATCGTCACCCACCACCAGCAAATCATATCATATCATCATCACATCACTATCGCCAAATCCAAGCCAGAGAGAGTGGAGTGGAATGAATATGGTATCATTTACTTTACCAATTGCATTTGCATGTCATATGGATAAGATCAGATGGAGAATGTTGGAGAGTCAGAGTCAAAGGACGAAGAGCAAACTAAAAAAAAATCAAGGATGCACACTCAAGATCTTTCTGAAGATGTTTAATTGGCTTGGTACTTGGTGTGAAGTAGTTTGTTGTTTTATTTATTTTTTATCAATGTCTATGTAAAAGTGAGAGTAAATTAATTGAATAGAAAACAAATTGAAACCTTTTAATGTAAGTTAAGTTGCAAATATTTTTTTAAGTAGGAACGGTAGCTGGTTTTTTAGGTGTATAATGACGGGGAGCTGAGCTGTCAATGTCAATAGCCCTTAATTAGTCAATGGTTTATTTCAAGACCGGTTAGATTTAGTTATATTATTATATCAGAGTAGTTAATTTTAATTATTGGACAGGATGATACTATTTTTTCTTCTAGTGTCTAGGAGGTTCTAGTAAATAAAAAAAAAAACAATTTAAAAAAAATTTAAAAACGTAGTTCTAATTAGGTTAAGGAAAAACCACTCACCAAATTTATTAATTATCATTTATGGTGGTTTTAAATTTTTAATGACTGATTTGTGTTGTTTGTTTTGTATTTTTTTTTAGCGAATTCCGATCATTGAGGGGATAGCCAGTGACTGAAACGAAAGAGAAACCGTCGTTGTGGATCAACTGATTGCTTATCTGTGGAGTTTTTATAAAGTTTGACATTTTATGAGGCTGACAGCGTTAGGATAGGTTGCCATCGTTTTACTGAAATCGTGAAATCCTACGACACGACACTCAACTGTTGAGTATTTGTTTTAGTGACTTGTGTAGTTCTTTTTTATTAATCTTGATTGAACTGTTCTTAGAGTTGAGGGAGAAGTATGGAATGAATTTTACTCGGAAGAGAAGTTTGGTTTATTGATTTTGTGAAGTGCTGGGAAGAAAACTGAAGGGAGTAACTGTTTTGGTGAAGTGTAATTGGAGTAGTACGTTCATTCGAAAATGGGCGAAGCGGTGAAGGAGCCGGACATCTGTGGCTGGCTTTATAAATGGACCAATTACCTGCGAGGGTACCAAAAACGATGGTTCGTGTTGCAGAATGGACTCTTGTCATACTATCGGTAAGTTGTTGAAAAATTATTAATTGAATTAGGACACCAATATGTTCATAACTGACTGAAATTGTGTTAGACTTCTATGTATAATAAGCTTAGTTCTGCGAATTTCAGGAGTCAAGGGGAAATGTCACACACATGTAGAGGAGCAATAAGTTTGCATGGCGCACTTATCTATACTGAAGACTCGTGTAACCTCGTTGTTTCCACTAATGGAGGGACACAGACATTTCACTTGCGTGCTTCTAGTGAAGTTGAAAGACAAAGGTAGAATCAAACTGTCCAGACAGTCATGATATTAATTATTCATAGCGTCTCATTCATGTCAAACCTAAAAAAAATTAGTTTGGTTGACTAGGAGTAAATTTCCGTTTCCGGTTTGCTTTTCAGGTGGGTCACTTCGTTGGAACTTGCCAAAGCTAAAGCAATTCGATTGATGGAGTCCGAAGAGGAAGAAGAGTTGGAAGAGGTCACCACACCAGTTGACAGCCACGAGGTTACTAACGTATTCAAGATGTTGAATGCCAAACACGATGATTTGAAGACATGCTGTGATTTGATCAATAAGCATGGAAATTCTCTGACGGTATGCAGTCAATTTTATTTCAATGCATTTTTTTGCTTGCAGGTTTCTCTAGTAGTATCCTAGCATTTACTTTACGATGTTGCATTAGTTGCAGACTGCTGTATAGCAAATGAGAGTAAAATAGGTAGGATCTACTTAATTAAGATTATCAGAAAATGTTGTTGAATACAATCAGAGTGTAATATCAGCAAGAGCGCAGTACACTTCCAAATATTTAGACTTCCGTTGATTGTTTGTCCAGGCGCAGGGGAAGAGCTATAAATCTAGTTTAAACAGCACAATTATTTTTGAAAACGATTGCGTATAACATGTAATAATTCTTGTTCTCTGTGTGTTGTAATTTATTTGCAGAAAGCCCTCAGTGAACTGGAATGCATGGACAGCCATCAGGACATTGCGGCCAAAGTAAAACAAGTCAATGAACGTGCTACTCTATTCAGAATTACTTCTACTGCTATGATAAATGTGAGTAATTTTTAATATCGGTGAACTTGTGTTTCGTAAACTGCACGAGGACGAGGTATGACTGCAATTATGTCATTTGTCTCAGCTTTATGCTAAAGGTAGATCGAGTTTTTTTTGGGGTTAATCAGGATGCCCCACAAAGATTTTTGTGGCGTCGTGTTCCGGTGTTTTAGTGGTCTATTTATTGATTTATTTATTTTAGCAATGACAAATAATTTTGACAACACTTAATAACAGTGGAATTGTAGAAAATACATAAAATAACGGTCCAGTTCGTCAAGTTTAGGATAAGTTGTAATTAGAAACTGACTTTCTAATGATTATGGCATACGGCCTCATTTTCACAATGCTTGGAAACGATTATATATCAAATTGTGGTTTTTCCTTTGAAATTGTTACCTTTCATAACCGTGTCAAAATCGAACTGAGAAGCAATAATCTACTAAGTCAGGCAGGTGTGCGGTACCGCCTGCTCGTGTCTACTAATCATACATTCTTGGATGTCACGATGTCACGTATTATGTCGATATCCTTTTACACGTGTGCAATTTCCCTTTGTATCTTTCTTCCAGGCTTGTGCTGAATTCGCCAAAGCTGCTCAAACACAAGGTAAAAAGTGGCAGAAGGCCATTCAGTTCGAAAAGGACCAACGGATCAAGCTTGAGAAAATGGTCGAGGAATTGGCTCAACAGCATCGAAAACTTGAGGAGGCTGCGGCTGTAGCTCAACAACAAAATAATAATGGTAAGATATGTCCCATTTTTTTAATCATCCGAGTATATATTAGTGTGGTATACGACTTAGAACTACATGTTAAGAATATTTATAAACTATTAAGTAGTTAATTTTAACTGTCGTTTGTCTGCTGCACTTTTGAATTGAGTGTAGTTCTTAGATCTCAGAGATGTTGTTTGTGTGGGTGTTTTGTGTTAGATTGCTTCTCTAATGTGAATGTCACGATTTCTGTCCAAGTCCTCTTCTCTCTCTATATCTCTCCCTATCTCTCTCTTCATTTAAGTCAACGGCAACGCTGTTTGATCAAGCTCAAGTTAGGAACTCATTAATTACTCAATTACAGAATTGTCGTCTTAAATACTAAGCAATCAATGAATTTTTGAAATCGGTTTTCAGACGCGGAGCGTAATATGTCTCACAAAAATGTATCAGTATCAGATGATTGTCAGACAGATGATTCTCAGAATCAGATTGGTAAGTAAGATCGTTGATTGTGTATATTCGTAATTGTTCTACGTAATAGGCATACTATAAACACTTCTTGACACTTAATCACCATCTACAGCGTCAAGATTGTGAATAGCTTAATAGGTTGCCGACTGTGTTATATAGGCTAACGAAATTGTCCTTGATGTGTTCTCGTCTATAGATATTGATGACGTTAATGCTGATCCTAAGAAAGAATCAGGTTTGTATTATAGCTCAAAGTAGTCATAACATCATGCCATCAACATGACTCACTTCAGATTCGCATATTATAGGCTTGAACAAATTGGCAATAGAAAATTGATTTTGGAAATCAGATGAATGGAGAATGGATTGGTATTAGAATGGAAAACAAAGAAAAGACGCACGTAAAGGAAAAAAATATAATCCGTCTGGTTTTCATTCAGAATCGATGGTCATGATTATAGCTGACAAATCTATGCTTTTTTAAGCAATTTTTTTCTGCTGCTTTCATGAAAAAATTATGCTTTTTATGCTTTTTCAAAATTAATACA
>JAQIWX010000217.1:0-21926 GCA_034696785.1 Lepidocyrtus cyaneus | reverse complement strand
CTTGCATGCAAGGCTGCTAAAGAGGCCAGTGAAGATGCTGATCTTGCTCAGGTTCACGCTGAGGCTGCAGAGCGCAACGATCCGGGTGGCCAGTTCTCTAGGGCTGCTAGAGCTGCAGCTGCCAATGCATATCTGGCTGCCGAGTATACCAAAACTTGCGCTGCTATGATGGACAAAGAAGTTGCTGCCCATGCTGTGAGTGCTTCTCAGGGTGAGACCATTTCCGCATGTCTGCGATTAGCTAAGGATCATGCTGCAGTTGCAGAGCTATACTGTGATGCGGCCCGTGAGGCTGCTGACGCTGCCGAGGCTGCCAGACACGCTCGCGTCGTCGCAGAGGCTGCTCGAACCGCTGCTGACGTTGCTGATGCTGCTCGGGAAGCTGTTGCTGATGCTGAGAAGGCTGTGAATGGTGCTCGGGGTGCTCCATTGTGATCGATAAATTACCGGACCGGACCAGAGTGGAGTAATTGGAGTGAGTGAGTGGAGTGGAGCAGTAATTGTCTCCCTTTTTCTCATGATGATAATGGCGTCAGCCTATAATTAAAAATTTTCTGTCCCTTTGAATATATAAAATGTATTACAAAATGAAAATAAATCTTGCTCTTATGAATAACAAAACAGACGGTTACTTCAATCATTGACTGATGATTGATTATACCCTTCCAGACAACAAACCCCGCAACAAGCAACTAATACACATGTGCGTAGCATGAGCATAACTACTTGAGTAGTCTGAGCAATTTCTGCATTATTGCTAAGAATGCTTGGGCTGCATTTGGGTTCTCATTCCATATTTCTTTTTATCATTCAGTGAAGCTTTTGATAGGAACTGTCAGTTTGTTTATATATCCTATGGATAATTGGTGGATTAGAGAAAATACTCTTTTAATTTGTATTGTCATAAATCAGAGAATATTTCATATTCTGGTGCGATATCGAATGTTCAATACTGATTTTACAGAGGGACATGACACGAGTCGCGAATATAAATTGAGCCTTGTTGGCTAATTAGTAAGGCTGAAATATTACAATTGTAGTTTGCTTGCACTTATGGATACATTGCTTGTTTTTTTTCGAAAATGCTCTGTAATGGAGTAGTGAAATTGTAGAGCGTAAACATTTTTATTTAGTTGGTAATATACAGGACTAGTGGAAGTTTTGAAAAAATGGGGCTGATGACAACCAATCAAAATAACTGCTGTAGAATATGTCTGGTTTGGTTTACAGTGATGTAATAAGCAGTTACGGAATAAGTATCAATGAATTCCCTAAATAAGCCACACTAATTAAGCTGATGCCCCATTCCAATTAAATCCCTGTTTAAGTTGTCTTCTCGGAACAGAATAACAGTCATCATGAGGGGAAGCAAATAAGCTAAAATGTTATGCGAGTTGCATTTCCCTAAATTATACTTTTACAATAATGCTTTGAGGGAACATGTTATAATAAATGTTTCTGTGCATTGACTTTTCCTGTTTTTCCGGGTTTCCATTACTTGTATGGCAGAGTACCAACAACTTTATTTGCCAGTTTCACGCTTGCTTATCTTGTTCGTGGCGCATGCATATAGGTTCATATTACATTAAGCCAGAGTGAATTTATTTCACACAGGTAACCTGATCATCCCCCTATCAAAATCAAATCAATTTGTTCATGCTACATGTACACTGCATTTCAAACACAACACGTAAACGAAAAGGAAATTGCTGAAATATGCAAATGAACATTTGGGAAACCAGCCAATAATTGAGTTTGCGGGCAGTTTCATACACATGATTACTGATTACTATTACGATGCTACTACTATGTATGTACTTAACAGTCTACAGTTGGCCTATACGGAATATGTTTTTTACAATGTGCTGTCTGACTGTCACTGCCCCAAACGCTGTAACTTTAGATGACAGTGCAGTTGCTCTCATTTTCAGTGTCAAGTGTCATGGGAGAAGGAAAACTGGTGAACATAGGATAACAAAAGCCATCCCTTTTTCGTCTCTCTCACTTCACTACTTGCAAAGTTTTATTTTTTTTCTCTCTTGTTGGAGAATTTTTCTTCCTTGCCCTAATGATGATGATGCTCGTCATATAGTGTTGTTCTTGTGGTTTAATTGTCCACGCATAGTAAATGGGTGCTTTACAAGAAATTATTTTGGTTTTTATATTTTTCTCCGGCAGCGTTTGCCTGCTTTACTTACATATTTATAGGAAAAACAACAACAACGCATGTTGGTTTATAGGAATACAAATAGTGAATGATATGTATGGTGATAATCAGCAGGATAATGATAATGACGTCTGCTGTGTGTGTGCGGTGGATACGGCATGACACTAATGTGTTCATCTAATAGTGGGTTCTCCACTCGAGATTAATGTCTGGAATTGTAAGTTATTCCCCTTCTTCATGCTCTTCCAACACTAGCTATTATACATACACTTCACATAACAGCGATCCCAGGTCGCCTTCGGCGATTTGATAAAATACAAGGAGTTAATCTGTGGGAAGAAACAATGAGCTTATATCCGCAGTAGGTGCGCAGCCCATTTCCCATGTATTTTCTGGAGAGGGGAGACTATTTTACATAGCCCGTTGTCTGTGTGAGTGAGTTGGTACAACATTTAGTTCATCAAAGGAAGAATCTGTTTAAACCCCGAAACTCGAACTTGAAAATAATAAACAATTTTATATGCTAGCATATTACCGCATTCATAATAACAACCTTATCGAAAGTATGTATGCCAGATAGCATAAAATATAAGGGCCTGTTTATCGTCAAAATGAAATTAATTCCAGTCACTTTCCAGCCTTGTAAATAGAAAAGAGTAAACTTATTGTTACATTGCTGACTAAAATATGATTGATTAATTTTCTTCCATTTGTTTGCACCTACTTGTTGTTATCAGCATGCTCTGCTCATGAATTATCAAGAAAGCAGACTACGACCTTGCTTAAGGCAGTTCATGTTCGGGAAGAGTAACGAGCGTGATCTACTGAAGTGGCTACGGCTACACTATGTGAGCTCGGGCTGTATAAGAGATTACTTACATAATATTTTTCAAGGATAAATTGGTAATTCCTATACTGTGAACACAAATGTGACGTAGCTAACACAAACTTAAAAATACACATTCCATGAGCCCCTTAACATCACACTTTAAAGTTTTTTTCCAACAAGAAACAAAGGTACGGGCATGATAAATGGTTGAGAGGTCGTGGAATACCACATCACCCGCGCCGCATAGCAGTTGAAAAATTCAAAAGCGGAAAGTTTCTCGATTGAAAGCGTATTTACAATGGCGTATTCTCAATGCTAAAGTTGAGACGAAGTTATTTCTTTTTGGTATAAAAAAACTCATCATTTCAGTTTCAGTCGAGAGAAAGAATCAACCCAGAGAAACAGTCACCTCGAGACAATGGAAATAAAGATGTTGTTTGTTACTCCGTTCAAACCTTTTTCCACTTCCCACCCTTCCAAAAGAACTTGTAATAATAACGAATAAAAATAGAAATTTTCTGTGTGATGTGGAAAATAATATGACAGGACATGGTGTTTTTAGTGAATGGCAACTTGGGGTTACCTGACTTATCGTTAGGTATTATTATGTATACTTCCACATCATACGACACAAGTCAATTATTGTTGTTGTTACATGCATACATAATGCATCAATTATAGCTATTGTTGTCGTATTTATAACTACTTCTGAATGGCGTTATCAATATTGACAATCAGCGAAATGGATTTTTTTTTAATTTTGCTCAATGACTGAAATAATGAAGGCCAACATGATATTTGAACTTATTCAAGCATAGGTCCCCCTTTCCCTTTCATCGTTTAGCTCGGGTGAGGCAACGACATTCTCTTCGAATACAATGAGGAAAGACCATTAACTTGTATTACTTCCCTCACATTTACAATGACTGGCTCATTGTCCATGAACCGACCGGCAAAGGATATACTACGGATATGGAAGTTGAAATGAAAACTTATCGTATGGATCAACAACTGCTGAAAGAATAAGAGGGAAGGTGAATTACCTCTGCGAACGAACGATAACAATTACCAATGACGAATCTCTCATTCTGTGGGGTTCATCAAGTTTTAAAACATTAGCTTTGTACCTTAATTTGTACGTGACCTAAATGAAAAATTTGGTACCTGCCTATACGTGATCCAAGCCTTCCTGGTATTTGGGTTATGCTACACATACTATTTAATTCTTAATTAACTAATAGGCAGGTAGGTAATATTCTTAATTACTATGTAGGTGAAAAATTCTTTCTTCGTTGATCTTGCATCATTGTTCACATGTGTGATTATATGTGTATTTCTAAATGACGGAAATAGCCGAATTCTTCTTCAAAAATATCACCAGTAGTGTGAACAACCTAGAGGAATAAAATCTAGTGCATGGAACAACGTTTTTAAACGTCGGCCCTTCTTGGGTGTTATTCTAGATCATAATTCCCTATTCTACTGCCCATATTTCCATCCATAACCAAATCCACGAAGGAAAGGAGCCCATATCCACTTCGTTTTATAATATTGGCCATAATCATATAAAAAGTGGGTCCCTTGAAGTTTGGAAATAATGTGCTTATTCCCACCTTTAAAAATGGGTAGGTGCATACATACCTAGCTTTTTACTACTTACATACTTTTTTATATGAGGGAATTTTATTGGCTGCCAAATTGCATAACCCACTCGAGCACGTGTTAAACTTCATCAAGTTTCTCCTATGCTTCCTTTAAATGCGTAGTAAGTGAATGTAAAAATGCTCATTTATGTTTATGAAAGTCGAAAAGTTTTCCTTCTATGGAAAGGCACACTAGAGTGCAGTTGCAAAAGTATATTAAATGGGATTTAATGGGGATAAGAAATAGATTTGTACTTTTTACAAGATTAATTTTCTTTCCATGAAAATTCTCACAAAATCAAAAATTAACAAAAACGTATGACCTCGTACTGAAAAAAGTTTGCAAACTTTTCTCGGGGAGAATGTTAAGTTCTATAGGGAAATGGATAGCTGGAAGTGTGCGTGCTGTGCTTATGAAATAAATGAATCAGGATTCGACGTATCTCCAACTTGTTACGGTTATGGTGCTGTATCATCCAACGTTCAATAACATTCTAAAGTTATTACTTCCGATGGTTCCTTTCCATATGCCACTTACAGGGTACTGTTAATATCCTTGTGAAGGAACTACGGGATTCTTGTATGGAATTATTGACCTGTGACATTTTGAAGATTTTGATTGACATTCATTAGCATATGAAAGGGGTGCTTTAATTACGTAATCTGTTTCATATGGTTAGGATGTAGGATGTACTTTCTTACTTAAAACAACAAACAATAAATAGCAATATCGATTATTGTTAGGGACCCTTATGGCTTGAGGATACTCTCGTTTAACTGAGCCACGGTAACTTTGACTATAATAAGAAGGAGCTTAGTGCTGAATCAGAACTCCTCACAATCACCATCCTAACTTTCCATCTTCGGAAAGATATTTTTATTGTGGAGGAAAGGAAATCGAAAGGGCGTAATAAAAAGTCTAGTCTGGCTTGGCCTTACGTTCATGGCCACAATGAAACTTATACCGACTCTCGTATAATCAGCAATATAGTAAAAGCATCACAGACGGAAGTTCGAGCCGATGGTAATACCTCAACATTAATTTTTATAAGAAATGCTTTATTCTTATTTCACTTTTTTTTTCGGGAAATGACCAACGTAGAAAATGTAACAACACATACAATGAACAACAGGAAATAAAAATTTAAGATCTTTTGCAATTATGAGAGGAAAAGTTTCTGTTTGACGTGGTTTCATAAAAGGGACTCGCAGAAACTGTCAAATATCTCAATTGAGAGAACGGATTAAGGAATTCGATTCCGATATCATGTACCTGAAATGTCATTCCACTATAATTGGATACGACACAGTACAGTAATAGTATGCTTGGAAAGTGATGATTTTGAATTTTAAATTAGGATCGTTGCATGTAAAATACCGTGCAGGATAAAGTGTCATATATTCTGGAGATAGATATTTCAATATTCCACATGCTTTCATTCCACAGTTGAGTTGGTTGACTGTGCGTGAGTATTGCGATCGCATTTGGGAATGATATATGGGTACATGTATGGAAAAATGTAACAAGATCACTCGTAAAACTCCATCCGATTTTTCACTCCAAATAATATCCAGAAAATAGAAACAACCTCAAAGTAAATATTTTGTACTTTATGGGGAGTTTTTTTTTGTCGTTTTATTGCGAAATCAAAAGAATATATTGGTTGCGTAAAATTATAATTTTATTAGTGAATAAAAAAAAGAATTTTGACTGTGAAAAATAAAGCATTTTGCGGGACAAGTAAAGTTGCTCGCATTACAGTTGTCCCACACGCAAGTCTAGATTTTGGAAGCAAGATAAACTCGAGCCATATTCGGGAAGGAGAGGATGTCTACTTTGAATGCAGTATCAAGGCAAACCATTGGATTCAGAAAGTGTCCTGGAGGTTCTCCTGTGAATTATATAATAATGAATGACGGTGGTGGGACATATTTCTAACTTTGACTTTCTCCTTTTTTCCTTTATAGAAGCCTCCTCCGCCTCATAGTTCCGGTACGCTGTTTTTTATATCACTCTAAATAGCTCCCCTGGGAGGGCTCTAATTATGTTTTCCTTTCCAAAGTGCAAACATGCATGTCGTATATCCATCTTCATGGCATTTTGAGGGAAAGAAAACTATCGTGAAAGAGCGAAAAGTCGCCAGACAGACCGGATGTTATGCGATAGAGCACCGAGAACGGTAAGTAGCAGTATGACATTGATACAGCGAGATCAATTAAATTATTATGTTGCCTCAGATTGATGGTGGCTAATTTCGTGTTGAAAATAAATTGCCTGTGTAGTGTCGAGATGAGGTGACTTACGCGGGGTTGTCTCTCCCCAACAGTCCAGCGTATCGCCCAGGAACGTTGAGACATACTCCAAATATTAGACCTCAAGAACCAATAATCTACGCTCAAATAGATCACAAATAGATCCCAGATAGAGATAGATTCACTCTTATGTATCTATATTTAGGTATTTTAAATGGATTTCTATTCACATAAAAAATCTTTTCTGTCAGCGAGTCAAATAACCGCCACTAGCGTTCTCGCACTTTTATCCACTATCTCGTTAATTTCAATAAGTTTATTTGCTAGTTCAGTTGGAGTGCAGAAAAACTAACAAAGATATGTTACGTTACATGAAGAAAGTGATATGAAGAATAGCTTTGTTTCGACACACGGGGCATTTTATGTTGGTGGAGTAGAGCACGTAAGCAATGGATTAATTGCTTGAGAACGTTTGATTGTTAATGATAAAGCAATGGAGTAGGCTTGGCCTAATCTAAGAGAAATGGAGTATCTGAGATATAGATTGTTCTCCTACTGAAGATGCTTAATGGAATCAAGTTGTAGTACGTCAGAGCTTCCATATTCGGTTTGTGCGGAGAGGAAAAAAAATACAAAAGAAAAAGATTGCATTTTCATTTCAATTTGAAGTTTTTAGAAACTGGCACTGACAGTCCAGATTAACAAATGAATAAATTGGTGATGATGCTCATTTGTGCTCCAAAACCCACTCATAAAACTAATGATTTCCCCTTTATTTCTATTGCCATAATCATATACTCACTTCTTTTCGCTCAACTATTTTTAGGTAGTCGTGATAAAAGTTTTAACTTTAAATACTAAATAGGTATAAGCACAGGTACGTCAATTAAATTATCAAAAATCTCAGAATGCATTCATTTTCATGTCAACATTTTCCTTTCTACAAATTCAAATGAGCTTTTCCGATTAACGATCTTGTATGCAGTGAAGCTCTCTCATGAATAAATTGTATAACATTTGACATGAGCCAAGCATGATTTTTTTGGGATGTGAACACCCCCATCCAAAATCAGAGGATTTTTTTCGCTCTCGGCAAATCACATCCGGTTTCACTGCTAATGCTTTAATAAACTCACACCGACAAAGCAAAAGCAGCAACCAGATTTTTCTCTCTCGTTTGACTTTTTCCAACCAAACCAAACTCATTCCCGTTTTCTTATAATATATCGATTTATTGGATAAATACAAGCTAAAGTTTGTATACACTTAAAATATTGCAAATAATGGAATAAATTTTAATGTAATGTATCGGTTTTTTCTTTCTTTTCTTCTTCTGATGAATGATTCATGAATTGGTCGTGTTGTACAATGTTTTTTAAGTTTGCTTACATTATTCTCACCGTTTGACTCAAACTCGATGCCTAGTATTCAAGGAATTGTAATATTTTATGCAGTATAGTTGGATTGATTGTGATTATATGGACAGTTTGATGAATGTGCAGTTTTGCGGCATGTTTTCGATAGAGAAAATAGGAACAACCAACGGTCATCATCACGGCTTACGACGACTAACCATTTACATTGTTGACCGAGTTGACTTTTTTTTCTCGCGAGAGAGAGGGAGAAAGTAATGGCTTGAGCAGAAGGAGAGAAAAAAGTTGTGCTCTTTCTAACAATTTCGATATCATTTTATTGAGGGGAGATAGACAGACAGACAGAACAGGCATTTTTTTGGCACAATGTGCTATCACAATTCATTTGAAGAAGGAACGCTTTATACCTTTCGAATTGGGAGGAATAAGTTGACCTTGTTGTTGACTTCTTTCTCATCATTCTCGTCACCATCATAATGAAAAAACTGAAAAGTATGAGAATTAAGTGAAGCTGACAAACTGACGCCAGGCCGGCAATAATCCAAATTGCGAGGACTACTCGACTCCTCTCCCCGTCTGGCTGATGAGCCAATGCAATCCGTCGGTATGCAAATAGTGAATCCTGTTTAATGTAATGAAAGGCTGAGCATTTGTATTTATACGGGAATGGGAAGGCGGAGCTGTTGAATTAAATTTTTCAGTAATTTATGGATTTAAAAAACAGGGATCATCAATAATCATTTTTTATTTGATCTGGGGATTGCATGCACTTTAGTCTCTCTTCGAAATAATGACTATTCTTTTGAATGTACACAATTTTATTTAAAAATTCGCCATTTAGTTTTGTAAAGTAAAAGTCATCGCTTTTCAAGTGTATTTTTCCGCATGCAACCAGCAACAGATTAATCGGGGAACGGAAATCCATTTTTATGAAAGGATCAGATCATAAAAAATTGATTTTTTGGCACGAAAAATTCCATACAAAATGTTTGAGCTTGAAATAAATAGAATCAAATCTGACTACTCCCCATTAAATCACAAAAATTACTTGAAACTGTACTGAAAATGTGTCTGCTCAAATGACTACTTTTTTTGAGAATTCCTTGTAAAAAATTCGTTGGATGCAAAAAAAAAGCCAACAGAAGTCTGCCGTTATTTATTACACTGGGCTAAAAGGTTGAGAAGAGCCCTTCCATTTCCAACAAATTTCAAATTACAGGTTGTAAATTATATTTCGTTATTTGTATTTCCCTTCGAACATAAATACTTTAAAATCCACAATTCTCAAAGCATCCTTTCCCCTCAGCCAAAAGAAAACTCAGTTTTTTATAGCTCAGCAGGACGTCCAATATTACTTGAAAAATTATTAGGATCGGGATCACATAACGCACGCAATTCAAATCAAAGTACCTTGCTTTAAGCTCAAGTTACATAATACGGTACACACCATCTTACGTAATAGATTTCGGGATTACATTCCCAGACAAAATAAAATACTAAAACAAGGTGAAAAGCTCCATTAAGGCAACACGATGATTTATAGAAACTTTACAAATATTTTTATGAGACCAAGTGTGTCCAGAGAAAAAATATAAATACAAAACTAAAAAAATCATTTTGATACAATAAAAATAAATAAAAATTTCTACTCCGTGCTTGCTGAAAAATATTTTGATATAAAAGCAATTATCATATTATCCTGTGCACTATCCACATTCATAAATAAATTAGGTATTAAAATATGAATTCGAATTTTAAAAGAGTCCGTGAGTGAGCCACTCATAATGTCAAGTTGTCTAATATCTTATTGAATAAAAAAAATGTATGGAGCTTTGCATGAATGAGCATGCTCAAACTTTCATTATGTAATGGACAGATAGATACACATGTAATTTTTTTCTCCTTGCTTTCCCAGCACAATGGCCATAACCCTTATTTGAACATTATAAAATGGAAAGATTAGCTCAGCCATGAGGTTGTCTCAAAAAACGAAATGAGAATTAAAGCCGCTCTCGCGCTTCCTCTTCTTCTGGATCAGCTTGTTTTCCTCTTCTCCTTCTTCAATTTTTGCTTTCTTCAAATAAACCAGATTTAATTGGACTGTGCCGAGTCGTTTGTCGTTGTTTGTGTTTTCTTTCTACTTCATCCATCCTCATCCCGATTTTTTAAGTCCAACGATTTGGGAAAGGAATCTCCTTTCATTACAAAGGCCACGGCCATATCTAGCAAAGAGAAAAAATCAAAGTGATCATTTCCCCGTAGCCAGCCATATTTCATTTTTATTTTGAAAGCTTTATCATGTTAACTTTGCGCACATAATTTTGTTACGTATGTGTCCACACTACACACACAAGATTCCTGCTAGTATTTTTGTTGTTTCTTTCTTCCAACTATAATCACTCCTCCGTTGTTACACCTTTTCCACATTTCCCCTGTCCACTTTGTTTCATATAATTTCTCTGTTCTGTTGAAAAATTAAAAAACCTTCCCTTTTACATTGACAATCCGATCCGAAGAAATCGCTCAGAAGCAAACAAAGAGAATGAAAGGAATTTAAATCTTTTTTAACAAGAAAAGTACTATCTCTCTCTCTCTCTCATCCCATCTCGCTTTTTATTTAAGAGGAATAGGGAATTGTATGTTGTGTCTCAGGAGCCTCCCCCTTTGCTAGGAAGTGCCACTGGAAAGTATAAATGTTCAGTGGTATGTTTGCATACGGTTTACCATCAATATCATAATCATCATCCACAGTTTTTTATTGTCTAAAGAGGGAGATGCCTTTTATACGTTACGTAACTTCTCCGATCTTCGGATACAACAGAAAAGATAAGCAATTATCATAATAATCGTTTGAGACGGATGAGCTAAGGAAAATTACTGTTTGGAAATTGGTAGTATTGCTGTAAAACCAGCTTTCGTGAGCATGTCCCTTCCTTTGAATGAGCATGTTTCTCTCTATTTTTGTTAGAGAAAAAAAAAGATTTGTAAAGGGACAAGCGTCATGTTGAGGCCCTGGAGGAAGGATTTGCTACGGTATGCAGAAATATATAAATGAGTAAAGGTTCGTTTGTTCTAGGTCGTGTGTTTATTTGCGTGGAGGAGTTTCATCCATGCCTAATTCCTCCAACAAAAATGTCTTTACAGAGCAGAGAGGACTAGTGGAAAATCTTGACAACAATGGTGAAGGAGAGAAGAAAAAAACAGATCTTCCGAGTTGATTCTGTTTTCCTTTCTTCCTCCATGTTTCTTCCGTTCACAATAATAGGGAGAGAGCCAATAATGCTTACATAAATATGTACATAAATGAAATATGTGGGCAGTGTAGTAAGTAATCATAATCATCTTTATTTATTTTTACATACAGCATCCAATATAAAAAGCAATGTTTCTCGTTAAATCTGCGCCTCGCCTACCGTGTTCAATTTAAAACTTGTAAACATGCACTGTCCTTCCTATAAGTACCTGAGTCTGACATGAACTATATTACTAAATATTACAGAGTTTTGTGTTTGCAAGATTGAGATGGAGGATGATACTATAAGGATGGATTAAAGATGAAAATACTTCTATTTTTGTTGTGTCCGTCCATCTACCGAGCGTTTATCGGTGCCTTGTCCCGCACCTCATAAGCTTCAACCACCAGTTCCAGTTGAAGGGTCCATTTATCCGTCATCAAATGCACATTGATCTTTTGACATGGGATGAGAATGAGCAGAGTTCAACAAGAAAGGTGAAGAATTCCTTTATCCCTGTCCTGGACTAAGGCTCGTGTGCTTAACAAATGCTTGTTAAGTAGTATTCCAGTTGCTATTTTACTATTTCCATTGTTATCACCATCCTTATCCCATGCATAGTAGTAAAATGAAAATAAACACAAATGTTTTTTTGAGAATGAATGTTTGCACAGATTCATGCATGCACAATGAAAACATTTTTTTTAGAAAATGAATAAATATTTATTGATTCTCCTTCCTCAGAGCTGTATTACTTATTTGTAAAGTTGTTCGATAATAAACATGGAATTCTATCCGTATATAGGTGCTCGTTCAATACAATTCCTCTCCGCGATAGCTTATCCCTTTCATACACTTTAAACTGGGGAAAGGAAAAGGAAGTGTGTAATAATATTATAAATGGCCCACTGCATCAAACAAAATAAAATGCTATCATTGTGAAACGTGAATTATTTCAATCATTGTTATTACTACTATCCTCTCCTCTATCAACTTGCTCATTGTTCACGATTGAATGGGCAAAAGAAATCTGCGTTGAATGACCAGGTATTTTTGTGACTATTCCGTTCTAGAGTTTGGGTTAATGGGCACATACCCGCGTAGTATGACTGGACTAATATGGCTTAAGTGGTTTTCATTATCACGAGCCAGCGTTTCAAGTTGAATGAGCAGTGTGTAATAATTTTTATTGTGACATGGCTTGGATTGGACTGACAAAAAAAATCAAAATTATTATTACTGTTATTTGTATTACTGTAATGTGTATTAAACACTTGTAGCTTAATCCGGGAAGGATCATGATAATGGACATTTTTTTTGGGGGTTATAAAATGTACATGTGGAGGAGAAGGGGAGATTACATAATGAAATTTCATTGTGATTGCACTTAACCCAACGTTTTTGATATGTTCATGCCATGCCATGCCACGAAACTATTATTCAACACCAAAGTGACAGACAGACATGGTGAGAGAAGAGGAAAAAAAAGTTTTATACGACCAGTACACAAGCATTAGCAACAGAATAAAAAAACATTTAAATTTGGTGTTCTCGAGACATTATTTAAGCCAAGATGCTTGGAATATGGTCCTGGTGCCGGTCTGCACTGTTGAAAAAGGGAATTGTACTTTGTTGTAGATATTATTCTGTAAGTATATTTACGAGTTGATACATGGACACGGACAGAAGGGAAAGATAAAAGGTTGAATAGGCATCGGCTCTAGCTATAGCTATGCCACATTGTGAAAGCGCAGGATTCATTGTCAGCTCTTAGGAAGGAAGAGTGAGTGTGTTGTTAGAAAGAACCAACAAAGGTGTAATGAATGCTTATTGCCTGGCAAACTGCAAGTGTGAGTTGGTGAGCTGAGTTCATGGGTGAGCTCACATTTTACTTTTCTCTATAGGATAAAAATGTGTAAGTTTGCCTGCTCGTTTGTATTGTGGTATGGGATGGTGCATGCTGATTTTTCTCCCTCTCTGGCCATGTTACTTCTTTTAAAAGGGATAGCATATAATGAATGTTAGCTTGGGAGAGACAATTATATGTCAGGTCGATGTTGCATGGTTTGTGATGAATATGTTCCAGTTCCCTTTATGCATTTGTACTGACAACAACAACTCTGCAGCTCTGTTCACTCAGTACGTGGTTTGCTTATTGTTAGCTTGGTGGATTGGATTATACCTGTTGAAATTAAACAAAAAAGTGCAATTGCAGAGACTACACTTACTCAGGGCAATTTTAATAACTCAAATGAATGCTTTTAAAGTAATTTCTGAATGTAAAATTTTGTGTTCTCCCGAAACCAAAAAATGTACCATAGAAGCCTCTTTGTTGGATCAAGTGAGTAAACGGAAAAGAAAATATGTACAACCTAGTTCGGAATTTTTACACAAATGCACCTTTCTTCTCAACCATAATCCTTCAGTAAGCAGTGATGTGATGAGGTGAATATGTAGTTGCATTGCATTTTACGAAAAAAGCACTTTCAATCATACTTTCTGGACTTCTATATGAAGTGAAGTGAACCTTTTTATTCTGCTTGTCATCATCATATCCAGCCTTTTTACACTGTGCCAGACTAGAATTAACTTAAAACGGTGTTTATTGGAAAACCAACAAGGAACATTTTTTTCGTGATCTCGTGGACTCTAAATCATATACAAACCAATGCATTGTTTAGACCTCCCTGGTACTTATCATTACTCAATTGATTCAAACGAGTAAAAAAAACATTCTTGACTTTTGTTTTGTCCGAGGAGGAAGAAGAAGTGAATGAATTACAGGTGTGAGTCAAGATGACGAGGAAACCGCAATAAATCTAAAAATCATGTAAAAATGTAAGCCATTTTGCTTGACCTTTTATACACAATTTATTTCTCCTACTTTTTTTTTCATCTCAAATCCCCATCATCATCATATTATTCTTCTTACGCCTAGCACATGAGTATGGATGATGTCATCTTCTTTCTAATCTGTGGTGTGCACAGGGTTATCCTATCATCTTCTTGATCTTGAATCGCTCGTCGTAACCTATTTAGGGGAAGACAAAAGGTTTTCGATTATTTTTTTTATCTCATCGTCTCTTGTTGTCATTTCCCTTTTCCTGATGCAATCAATGGATGATCGTCCCTGCATTTTACTCTAGGGATGATGTGTTAACGAGCCTCCTCAGCATCGACATCCATCCATATCCATGTGCTTCTGTACAGATTTTTAGGTTGGAAAAATTGAACACTTGTTGCATCGGATCCATCATTTCAGTTTTTTCCTTTGAGCTCATTCTCATTGTTCTCTGGTAATTTGAGTTATCTGAAATTAACTTTTATTGTGTTGGGAAAGAAGATCAGGTAAGTAGAGCAAAGTAGCTATCTTCGCATTTATTAGTATGGACCTGGGCTTGATCTGTTGTTTCATCCAGGAAAAGGTGATCCAGTTAATGACTTAAAATATCACAAAAGAAGCCAACCAGATCGACAAGCCAGAGCTAATATTATTATCTCACTCACAGGTTATATTTTTCGGGATAAAAACAGAAGCAGGAAAAATGCATTAAAATAAGATAAGTTTTTTTTTCATGGAAGAAAAAAAAGACATCTACTTCATTCGGTTTTGGCTTTAGTGAACCATATCATGATTGACTGATGACGATACGCTGGGCTGGGGCTGATAGAAATGAATCATGATTCATGATGATGATGACAATGATATGAATGGGTTATTCATATAACGATGTATCCAGGCGTGGCTGACCACGCTATATACAACAATAATGAGTACTGCTGAATTGTTATCTGGGGAAGAAGATGATAAGAAGGATGCATTTCCGCCAAGTCAAGAGAAGATAGTAAAAATATAATGCTTTTGGGATGAGATTGGCTGTTTTGAAGAATGGATGCGTGAACAAAATCGCAGACCATTAGTTTCCCTCTCCATTTTCCTTTAAATAGTGATTATTAGTAGGCCGGAGATATTTTATGACTCCCCCACCGACACTCTCTCCATCATCATCCCTTCGACACTCTCTCCATCATCATCCCTTTGGTTATCATGAATGACCTGTACAAAAAATGGGAGAGGAAGTCGAGTTGAAGAGAAGACATGGCTCATTATAAACATTTATTATTGAATTGGCAGAAATATTTTATTTGAGTTTTATTTCGAAATTCTCTTTCCTTTTTTATTATGGGTTGTAAACAGATTGAAATTTACGATAATTATCTAAAACTTCAGCGCAGCGGAACAAAGTGTCATCTTCTTGGCAATTGGAGGATGATGGATGGACTAAAAAAATGTTTATCTCGAAAAGGCAATTTTAGAGCTTTTTTCAAATCACTGACATGTTTTTTTCGGAAAGAAATACTGCAATTGCCAAGCTAATTATCAGAGAGACACAAGAGGAGTGAGAAAGAAAAGAAAGAGGCAAGAGCATTCCATTCTTTCCCCCAGAATTCTCACAGGAGGAGTTTTTTTAATGTATTTATTTTTTTTGTAATGTGCTGTCATTGACATTGTGACTGGCAATAGATTATGAGATATTTATGGTGTTGTGACAGGGATTTTGCTTCACTCTTCGGAAACTCCTCCAATCCAACCAAACCAAAGTAAAACAAACGGATTTAACTTGAAGTTCGAATTTCTTTTAAATGAGAAAGTTATTTCTTTTGTATGGGTGGTATGAAGAATGGAATGGAGGAAATGAGTCCTCACTCTTTCATACTTTTGTCAGATTTGTTTTAAATGTAGGAAAGAGTTATGTAAAATTGGCATTTCTCTTCTCTTCACACTCAATCAATAAAATCCAGCAGTAAAATACATCCAAGCTAAGATTTCATTTTTAAGTCGGGGCTAGAAGCGTTGGCATTGCATTGGAGGGTGACAATCTGTTGGAATGTCTCTATCTCCATCTATTACCCACGTTCCACACATCCTGTTGATGATCTACAACAATGTCCTGTCTGGTTGAAAATGGAAAGAGAGTGAATTTAAATTTTGGTTTGATTTTTTTCTCTTTAAGAAAAGTCATTATATTGTCAAGCAAAGGAGAGTGACTAATTTATTTCAAGACTTATATTTAACTTGTCCAACTCTTTTACAAATCAAACATTTGTTTTCTTAACAGAATGGAATAAAAATGGTTCAAGGTCATTTATTTAGGTTTGGATGCTCATCATTTCATGAGAGAAAAAAATGTTGTCTTTTATTTTTGTAAAGAAGATGATTCTTCTTTTTAGCAAAAAGCAAAAAAAAGGATCCGATCATTTTGAAGAATGAGCAGCCAGCATTCCTAACCAAGTGCGTTCTGATGTCACAAACGTCATCTTTTTATAGGAAACTTAGCTTAGGAGGAGATTATTATCACTAATGAATATCATGTAGCTATTTTATTTTCTCGTCTGTCTCCAATTGAGACAGAGTGACATCGGGCTCCTTTTTCTTCTCCAGAGCTTCTGTAAAGGAATTGGATTTTGTGTTTCGGGAAGTTTGTGCACTGCAGCATGATGAAGAAGATGATGGTTTTGAGTAGATATGATATGAGATGAAAAAAAGAGACCTTTTCCCCTCTTAATTGATCAAACAAGTTTTGTTCTTATTTCTGTCATTTTCTCTCTCTGTCTGTTTGGTAGAGGATTCATATCCACGACTGTGTGCTTTCCTGTTGTTCCATTATTGGATTTACAACTTTAAAAGATTTTCTTCAGCCTTATGTTACTCGAATTGTGTATTGAACTGATCCAAATTATACGAGAGAGGGATAGTTGGCAGGGAGTCAGCCATAGGTATCTAATCTCATCTGGAGCCTCTCTGTTTTTTCTTTCTCCCTAAAATGAAATGAGCATACAAATTGGTAATTTATATTTTAATAGATAAAAAAAAGTGAAGACTTTTCAACCTAATTTATTCCCTTGCATGATGCAACCAATCCACTCCAACTGCGTTTCTGATCTAGAAGCGGTGACAGTAACAGTAAAAACCAGAGCAGGTAGATTCAAAGTGGAAAGTAGTCAGTTCAGACGCAAAGAGCTTCCGATTCTAATTTTCCATTCAAAAAAACTGTGTCATGTTTAGTTGTCTAAAAACTGATTCTTGGGAGAACATCGAAATGGGCTTAAAGAGATTTCGGGTTGCCCCAACAAGACCCAACTAACATGGCATGGTTGTAATGTAAATGGTGACTGTAAATGCATAGCCAGTTTTTCTTATGGAATGTTTCCTTTTTTTCTCTCGAGGGCTTTGGATTTCCGTTTACCCCTTTGGACTTGACATAAAAAGTCAAAGTAGCATCAACTCAGCTAAATCAGTCAGTCAGTCACTCAATCACGAGTAACAAGATATTTATCGAATTTTTTACCTTCAGCTCATGGCAATACTTTCGAAGCTTGTTTCATTTCGTTTAATAAGTTATAAATTACGGGTTAATGACGAGGAGAAAAAAAATAGTAGCCAGAGATTCTGTAACGTAATAATAAGAAATAATATTATATAATATGCAGTTAATTTCTATATTTATCTCAAGTAATGATATGAGTCTTTATAAGAAACACGCGAGGTGGATGGTTGACATGATGTCGAACTGACGACCAAACCAAACAGGATCGAGGATGATACTGGAAAACGTTTCCCCTTTATTCGTGCATGTTATATGGATGGAGTTTGGTTTTTGGTTTTGAAGAGTTCATTGTTTCCTTTACTGAAATTGTGAGCTATTAATGATATTTTATGAAAAAGCAGTTGTTTTCCGTGGCGTGACCTATCCAATCATCCTCCCCGACAAAGTTTTTTTTTCAACCCGGCAGTTGGCAAACGTGATCGCTGTGGTGGAAGGAGGTAGATGGATGTGAAGTGGAATAAACAATATTGTTTTTCTATCCAGTCACGAAATGATTTATAAGGTTTGTTGTAAGCGTGGCAGGGAACTGGAACTGAAAATACACTTTTTATTTTCAACTTGGCTGGAGACCAAGCGGGAGCCCCTCCATCATCATATTCCTAATGATAAGTTCGCAAATCAATGCTGGAAAAAATCCCAAGAATTGACAAAACTGGATAACTTTTTTGAGGGTTACGTGGGCCAATGCGTCAAATGAGCACAAAAGTAAACAACCAACATGATGTTAAAACGATTTTTTAGTAGAACAGAGTTGGACGGATAAACGTTCTGGATGGAGCCCTTTTGAAAATAATTCCCCATGTGCGTTCATCACAATTTTTAAACCTGAAATGAAATGAAAACTAATTGTGATTTTCCCAGCCAACTAGGATTGGTTTACGAAGTTAATTACTAATTTGCTATGTATAAATAAATTGTCTTATCATTCATGTCAAACTGAACAAACAATATTTACTTTTTTCCATAAAGTATTTACATAACATGTATAAATATTGTTGTATGGATGGATTGGATGGTAGAACAAGAACATCGGTTCTTCCTAAAACACACTCATGGTTCTAACCCTTTTCCCTAAAAATTCAGCACCGCCAATAATGGACAGACCGTGGATAATATTATGAAGTAGGAAAAAATGCGAGTGTTCCGTACGGGTTTGGGGAAATATGATAACGTATAAAAGCGGGTTAGGGACATGGGGTTAGATAAAAAAATGACGAGCAAGTTTTTTTTAACTGGCATTCCTACGTTAGCACATTGCATATACAACCTTAGTAAAAGTCGTTTCGTTCGGGGAAATTTTACTGTGCTTGTGTAATAAAGGCATAGCAGAGGAGCAGGAGCAAATTTTAGCCAATAGAGATATGTGATATTTTAAAAATCCCAGTCTGTTACTAGGACGCTTTGTGAGAGCTCCGGCATATTCGAGGAGGAGAAAAGTGAAGAGACGATGAATAGGGAAAGAGAATAGTGGTATCGAATGGGGGATTTGGTTCTGCTATGATCCTTTGGTAACCCTATTCGTGTCTCGGGGATTTCTCCTTGCTCGCGTAGGTTGGTACGGAAATTGACTCGCAGCTACATTAAGCGTAATTGTTTTGTGTATCACTGTGATGATGATTCCAAAGGCCGGTAAAGTCTGCGTTTGGTACTCTACGTTGTAATGAATCAAGTAAAAGTATTGTAACGTGACTTTGCCACAAAGGGACTGACGCAGGAATAGAGCTTGTATAAGTTACTTACAAAGTGAATTCAGCGACTACCCGTTTTATCTGTCTGCAAATGGATGTTGTTTTGGACGGGATTTTTCGCCAGGGTGGGAATTATTTTGTTCAAGCTTAAATGGGCCATTTGTTAGATAAATTTGTGCATAAAGGGCAACACAGCCACAGAGTTGTTCCTTTGTAAGTATCCAAGCTGTAATAAGAATTGAGTGATTGAATGTTAAGTAAAAGGTTGAGATTGGTTTGTATGCAAAAGTTAACATTGTTGAGAGCTCTTCGGCGAAGCGGGTTAGCAATAGTTTTGTGAATTTGTATATCTGTTACGAGTTCTGTAAATAAATTGTGTTGCTGATGAGTGGAATAAGTGAAAGATGTGGCCGAGAGAATTGTCCCTATCTATGACTTTTCAAACACATAGCTATAACTCTCTTCCAGACGTAAGACGGTAGCATCTCGAGCGGAAATAACGAAACGTTACAACTAGCTAGCAGAACTTGTTCATTTGCAGCCGACATGGTGTGGCAACAGTTTTATTTCTTAGCCAATTGCTAAATTATTTTAGTTGGTGCGAACGGTGTCGTATGAAGAGTAGTTTTACCATGTGCGAGAGAGTAGTTATCATGTGCGAGAGAATACGGGAATTAGGCTATTGTGATTCAATAAAAAGGATGAAGACAAAAACGCGTTTGTGTGTGTAAGAGACCCCCGGAAGGGATGATTTGGAAAACAGACGGTATTTACGTTGATGTGTTGAGCTTTTTAATAAGGCAAAGCCAATGCCGTTGTAAATACCAGAACACTTTTGCCTTATAACCAACTATCTCTGATGTTGAATTGGTTGCAATAGAATTTACCTGTTGCAGTCAAATGATTCAGAGTAATTCTATCAAGCATTCACGTTGTAACGTCTTCTTTATTATGGTGAAAGAAGATGTTGTTGTGAATGCCTGACTAATTTACCATACGGCGAAAATTAGGATGTGATGCGTTACGATACTACGAAGAATTCATGGTGGGGGAGGGGGGTCCCGTGAATTCGTCGTAACGTGTTATCATCCGGTGGATGTATAGGAAAGTTTAAACAACCCATGCTTCGTGCAGGGTACGCTATCGCGATTGGAATAGTTAGTGGGAAAATTTCTGAGGATAATCGAGTAGAGGAATAAAAAAGGGCACCACCCAGAGTGGAGCCTGTAACTAAATTTGACTCGACACGGAAAAACTCACCAGGATTGGGCATTGGTAGGGTTATCAAATTGTGAGCTTTTTCTTGATTCGGTGGGTGGTGGTGCATGGTGATTCAGGGCGTTTAGCCGTAAGAAGAGGAAAAGCAGGTTTGAGCTGCCAATAGTTGGTCTGGTCAGTGCGTGTGCGCGACACTGAAGGGATCAGCATTTGTCCCCTGCCTGAAAGTTGTCACATCTTACATAAAAACGACAACTCGCGAAATAAATCCGTTTACTAATTACTAGGCCGGCTTCAAATTTGAAAATTTGACATGGAGGAAAAGTAGCGATGTTGCAATTTTTCTACGTTGGCATGTGTTCATTTTGGATGAACTGCACTAGAGGATTAACCTGACAGTTATGAGTGTGCATTGATTCCGAACACATAATGAGGATCAGTTGTGACGGTTAGTTAGTATTAGATCATCCTTTGGCCGGGGAGAATATGTAACTTTTTCTGCGATCCGGGGACAAAGGGGCAGGTTGAACCTAACTGACTTCACGAGATTATTAAAATCAGACTTGTTTTGAAACCTTAAATGGTTCACCGTAATTTATGGAGAAACGAGTGCATCCAAACGTAGGACTTTTGCTTGAGGATAATGCAAATTTATAAAAACCAAGGCGGAAATGGCGGATAAGATAATATTACCTACTTCTGAGTTGTAGTTACAAAAGTTTACGAATCACTATCAGAATTCACACCTCAAAATTGGACACTTAATATTCACACCCGGTCCACCACCCACAAATCGAGCCAATTAAAATTCACACCCAAGTTTGAAAAAGTCAAACTGTCAAATCAGCGGATTATCTTAAATACAATAACAATATTTATTAAGATTAATCAGTAAAAAAGAAAAATATATCAAGTTAACAAATAACCTTAACTAGCACTTTGAATGATGGTCTTTTTCACCTTTAAAATATCCGTGTATTGTGTACATTTGTCCCTTTCTTCTGTAGATTCTAGGACAGGTTTTAAAAGTTCCATCAACTATCCATACACTATACCTGACAATAGCTGTAGATTTTGGTTGGTCATAAAAATTACAATACGTTGATTATCGTTAGACTCATATCGCAGGAATT